>OY856413.1:49563100-49863100 GCA_963693085.1 Alisma plantago-aquatica | reverse complement strand
AACAAAAATAGAACATTGCCCAACTAGTGGACAAATAAGAGCCAAACCTTCAAATTCAAAGGATCTACCATAATCACATGCTATGGAGATTCCATCCTAGATTTCTGTTCAAGCCTTAGATATAATAACTCTAATCAATAGGCTTTATGATTTAAGTCACCCGTCATCTGCTATACATCTCTCACAATCCAAATTCTCCCCCTATATTACTAGACACCACCATTAGCAAATCTTTGTTGAAACCTTGCCTACGTGGAACACAAACGCAAAGGACATGCCTGGCCGAGTCTGATGCCAGACATGCACTAAAGTGTGCCAGTTATACAGTATCATCATATATAAAGTACGTAAAATATATTGTTTTAAAAAAAGGTACGTAATATATTTATAATTAACTTCTAATATTAGTAACAATTACTGTGAAGTATTTTTTGTTAGTAAAGTAACAGTGTTAGCATCTACACATACCATCTACTTTATTTTCTTATCGGCACAATTTATGAATGGTAATATAATTCATATATGATAACAGATTATTGTAATTGTTAATTTAATTTGTATATTTTTATATGATTTATAATATTACGTATAACAGTCCGAGCCGAGATCACGTACATAATAATGACCATCTGTGACTATCACCACATGGCTGCTTTGATGGCCAAATTGATAGAAACTTTAATTTGTTATGAAATTGACACTTCTTCTACCTCAGGGTGGCAAAGTATATTCACCTCCAGCCACGTGGGTTCATTATGACTTTTGACTTTAGAAGATGTCAAATGTACTACACATAACACATGTTAAACTAATCAGTGTGATTTAGTTAGATCCATTTCCATGGACTGCTCTTTTTTCAGCCCTAACATCGACCAAGATCATCCTATTAGGCTTCAAACAAATACATTTGCTAATGCATATCCAACAGTAACTACACTCAGAAACAAAACACAGCAGCCGATACAACAGCATATCCTCATCTATCGTCAAAATCACGAAAAGAAAAACTGAAGACCTCAGCGAGGTTTATGACCAAAATTTTAAGAAGCACGATGCTCCTCCCACAACAGCCCAAACACGTTTGTACATTTGGGTTTATGTATCTTTTTATTCTGGGGTTGAAATTTCGGGTTTATATACCTGGCCCCAGTGCTTTTTGTCGGATCTAACCATCTGAATAGGGGTCAGCTAGCAACCACTACAGAGAGACCCCGGAGGAACCTGTAAAGTCAAAATGGCTACTGGGAGATCTTGATGAACATGACCTGATCTTCTGAAGGGGGGCTCGACTTTCAGAGTCCGCCCACAGGTCTAGTCTAACATCCGCCTTTTTGATATCTTTGGAAGGTGTAGCAAGCTTGCGGGTGTGTAAACGGTACTTCTGCATAACAAAGATAGGGAAGATCAGCCTTGTGAGAAGCAAAGATGTTCATGCTCTTGAGAAGCTAATAACTTGATTTTTTTTTAAATAACAAGAACCACACCTGTAAATGGCTCTTCACCTCGTCATTGGTAAGGCCATCCGCCTTCATAAGCTCCCTAATCTGTTTAGGAGTTGCAACTGCACGGAATACACAATAGAAAATAAATGAGAAGAACCCAGCAGCCTAGTTCTATATGAAATGATGCAACATATCACACTAGATTTGTTCTTTCTATATATCTGGATTCGGTAGAAGAGATCAACCAAGAGAATACAGAAACAGAGGTAAAGAATCTAGGAGATTCGTACTGTTACAAGCCAGAGTATGGCAAATAAAACCAAGTAACACAACTTATTAAGGTGTAGTATAGCTATAGAAGGAAAAAAACCCATGTGTTTTTCTTTCACTAAATTCAACATTCATTTTTGTCCAGGTTTGTATACGCAGGATGGTTAGGTAAGTCGGGAAGCCATAATGGTGTTTGCATACAACGTATTGCAGGCAGGGTGATGGAATGCATCATGCATGCTCTTTATCATTAGGATATGTTGGACAGAGGTGAAGTACAGGGGCAAATGGCGAATATCGACGGAATATATAAGCATTACTGATATTCTGGATTATATATTGTTTCAGAGTTATATAACAAAAAATCACAAAATGCACCAATTGATAACAGAGGCACCTACTGATAGTGTGTGTGTGTGTGGGGGGGGGGGGGGGGGGGGGGGGTAACAATCTAGTGACATACATCCTACAGTGAGAGCATGAGAGGCATTTGAATAATTAAAAATTTATAGCCTTTTTTAAAATCCAACCGTATAGATGGGAAAAGCATCAATTCATATACCTTCCCACAAAAAATCATTGCAATCGGATATTGCGTACATGTCCATATTTACAATATACATTGTCTACATCCAACAGTCAGCCTAAATTCAATATAGAGTGTTGAATAGTTTTCTCTTGTTGTGAATACTATACAAATCCGATAATGATGAAATTTTGTAGGAAGACACATATTTAGGTATACTTTTAATCTATAAGGTTGGATTACAAAAGCTGGTCTCATTGGATAGTTATTCAAATGTCTCTCATGCTCTCACCAAGACATGTTTCTCACTGACCAGTAGGGTCTAATGGATTTATGATCAATAGAAGCAAAACTGAATATATGCATTGCATTTTTAGTCAATCTATAATTGTGAATGGTGGGGTCAAGTTGGATGTAATGGATGTACCAATATGTGATAAATTTTATTACTTGGGCTATATTATTGAAAAGGAGGATGAGGTTCAAGATGATGTCTGTCACAGGATCACAGTAGGATGGTTGAAGTGGAGGAGTGCAACTGGAGTAGTATGTGATCACAAGATCCCTCTCAAATTAAAAAACAAGTTCTACATAACAGCTATACGGCCAACCATGCTATATGAGAGTGAATGTTGGGCAGTGAAGAAACAACTGAACAAGATGAACGTGGCCGAAATGTGTATGCTGAGATGGATGTGTGGGAAGACAAGAAGATCATTTGAGTTATATCAGAAACAAAGTGAGGGTGGTGAGCATCGAGGACAAGTTGTGTGAAAGTCTTCTAAGATGGTATGGACGTGTGCAACATAGACCGAAAAATGCACCTATCCGAAGTATTATTATTGAGTCATTAAGCAGCAAATGCAAACTTGAATTAACTTGGGAAGAGTTTGTAAAGAGAGATTTTGAATCTTTACATCTTGATCAGAAAATGCCCCATAACAGAGCTGATTGGAAAAGAAGGATCCATGTAGCTGACCCAAACATGGTTGGGGATTGAGGCTTAGTTAACGAGATGATGAAGTGTAGTATCTGCACAAAATGAATAATTCCTACCAGCAAGTCGAATTGGGGCGCTCCATGACCAAAGATGCGCTCGTGTCATCTGTTGAAGTAGCTCTTCTTGGTGGGGTTCCTCACATTGGCACCCTTGTTACTCTAGCTTAGTGAAATATAACTTGTAAAGCTCATATTAGCTTTCCCAGAGCCATTAATGTGGGTTAAGCTTCATGGCCACGGAAGGTACTAAAAGGCTGTTATGATTAGAAGCAGATAACTATCGTCTGGTTAAGTGACAGCAACAAATAAGTAGAAACTGGAAGGCCTAGTATATTGTGTTTGTGATGAATGACGATTTGTTGGCAGACAACAGATTACCCAAATCAATACAAGGTTGACACAGATGGCTAAAGTGGGCTTAGCTTTTTTGGCTTTTCCTGAGAGGCGGCATAGTTAGGTTTGCCTAGGTTTACCCTAAAACTGCAAACCACACTGATTCTAGGGTTAGAAACTTTGCCAAGGAACCAAACTGCTATGATGTAGTTTGGTTTGGTTTCATTTAGCTCTCAAACTGCGCTACATCATAACTGTAAGTTATTATTCAAAAGTGAAAAAAAAAAATATAGATGATATAATCAAAACTAAAAATCACTATACATACTAAAGAATCTGTATGTCAGATTTATAACAAAGTCATTTATAGACTAGTTTTAAATATGTCATCATATAGCATGATTGCATACAACATAAACATATATATCATGTTGTTACATACAACATGATTTGGCTTTGTTTGGTTGGTTAAACGGTTATTTAAACGTCCCAAACGTACTCATTCATCAGTGTAAAAATTTTGCAAATCAAACTGAGTGATCTGTCCCCACTCATATGAAACCATATTTGGTTCAATTTTTTGTCTCATCCTAGCTTTTCCTCTACTAAGAAATAATGGACAGAAATGGATCATAGATGTGGGAAAAGATTTTTTGTTTCATCCTATTATTTAGTCATTAAAGGTCCAGTATTTTTTGTACCGCCGTGTACTATTTTTGTGCTAGGCGAGTACGTGTCCTGCATTGCTCCTTATATAAATATATGCATTGTAAAAAATATTTCTGATACACACCAACAGTCAATAACAGCCTAAAAAAGTCCTCCAATGGTCAAATTTTTGTTGTGTTGTTGTGTATTATATTTGTACCACTTGTGTGTAAAACATATATTGTGTCTGTATGAAATATGTACCACAGTCTTTATATGTGTTTTTCAGGTGTAAAAGTGGGTATAGAACAGGTGTTGTGAATATTTTTCCTTTTAAATGTATAAAATCAAAATATTTTTTAAGTGTTTACCAAGTAAAATCATTTTGAAATATGGTGCTAATCAGCACAATTCTAGACTGAAATTTTAATTATTAAATCAGATTTTTTTTCACCTAAGCACTCCCTTTGTTTGAGAAATGTTCGATTTCATTTTAAATAGAACAAACTTTAAGCATGAAGAACAATTATACTAGACATGTGCATGGATTGTATATGTATGACATGGATTTTGTATGAAAAAGTGGCTCATTTTGAAACTTATATGCTTCTTGGAGCATCCAAATTTGTGGCTTCAAACCCAACCTCCCCCCCCCCAAAAAAAAAAAAACTCACCTCCACTGGTAGACAAAGGTTGATTTACCTTTGGCACCACATCTGAAAGTAAATAAGAGCCAGCATTAAGGAGAGACCCTACATTAACCCCCTAATAACAAGGGTTTTTAGGGTTAAGTAATCCTTCATGAATGGAGACAACAACTTATTAGAACATGTTCCTCACTGAAGATGTCACACATTAAAGCAATCCTTACGTAATAGCTCCATAATCAATTTTTAGAGTTGCACTTGCATCAAATAAATATCATTCATGGATTTGAAGCTAGGAAGCACGAACACTTCTCAGAGGCTGCCGTGTCCGTGTCCAACATGGACACACTTTAGACACGCCTGGACGCGTGACGGACACGCCTCCGGCGTGTCCACTTTGAATTTTTTTTATTGAAGCGTTGGACACGGCTTGGACACTCCATGGACACCTCCAGGACACACCACTCCGATCCACTTAAGCCTAGGCGTATGAAAAAACCCAAACCTTCTTTAAATCTTTGCCTCCTGTCCTCCACTACTCGCCCTACTACCATTAGTTAATTAAGCTCCAAGTGCTACATGCAAGTCGTTGACACAGTTCTTATCATCTCCACCAGCTATTGCAACATCCGGGGACTGCCACATCAACCATGAGGAGGAAAACAATTGGATTCACCTCCTCTTGATAGTACATGTTGTTAATCATTACTTCCATTGGAACTATTGTCCCCAAAATTCTACTGCTCTTAATTTTTACAATTCATATTACAACAATATCATATAATCAAGCATCGTAACGTTTGTTGTGAACTAATCCATATTGTGACTTGTAAATATAACGTTATATGTTGATTGCTTGTTGGATTTCATGGTGATTGCCCGTGCGGATAATTTATCTAGATCATTTTGTATTAATACACATAGCATATTACACATCATATGTCATAATATGTTATACAAATATACATATACATATACTTGCCGTGTCCAGTGCCGTGTCCGTGTCCTATATTTTTGGAAATTGACGTGTCCTGTGTCCGTGTCCGTGTCCATGCTTCCTAGATTTGAAGTATCGGTAAGCATACTTCGGTTTGGTTTTGTTCATTAATAAGCAAACTAGACATATTGTAGGGAGCGTGGAATCTTTCCAAAGTAAACCAAACTACTAACTAGTCCCAACCGATCTGCTGTTGTGTTCCTTGGTTTAATTTAATTTGTTCAAGTTCAAACTCCTATGACAGAAACTAAGAAAGTTATTTGTTTCTTGGTGTGGTTTTGTTTGTTAGGTTGTATTCTTAAACAAAATCATTGCCTATCAGTTTTTTGAAAAGTTTAAAAATAAACTGAGCCATTCATCTCACTCAAACAAAACCATACAAATTGGCAGACCCAGTTCAGTTTGCTGCCATGGTCAGGTTCGCTTCTAAACCTGTCATATTTCTAACAAGGCTGAGCACAAGATCGATTCATCGATTATTTTTATAAATAACCATACCACACAGCTCAAGAAGATATTAGACGTTAAACTTACACTGAAAGCTGTTACAGTTTTTTAAGTGAATACATATGCTTACTAAATATGCTGATCATTTTAAAAGATGGAACAACTTATTGTATAGCTTTCAAGAAAACTATTGTCTTCATGTACGGACTAAATGAAGTCGGCAACTAACAAGTACCAGTTGGCTGCTGCATTTTGTTCCTCCTATAACTTAAACAAGGATGTTTTTGGTTATTTCGTCTATATAAATGGAAAACCATCTATGTAAAATGCATTTGCTGAGATTTAAGGATCCATCTACCAAAGTTCCGATATACTTGTTTGGTTGGGTTCAAGGATTAAAGTATGAATACTGGTAGAAATCTGGTGCTTTAACTGGAATTTTAAAAGATGAAAGGCTTAAAATCATGCGATCTTCCACAAGATAGGAAACTAGGGATTTGCTGTGCTGTTTCATTTATTGTTGCCAAAGTGGAATTCCAACTTAAATCCCTTGCACCAAACATGTTCTCTTGGAGAAGTTTCAACCACTGAACGCTGCCTGGTAAATCTATCATAACCACTACTAGATGTTGGGTGCAGACTGCAAGAACGGTGGCTAGGGTTTAATCGGGCATTATTCATAAACCATTCATACAAAATTACACTTTTAAGTTGGAAGATTTAAAAGCAGACAGCCAGACATACAACAATTAGAGACTAAAGTGTTACCTCGAGCACCACCAAGCTCCTCGAGAGCAAGGACGAATCTCCGGTGGAGTTCCGCAGACCAGCACCGCCTGACCTTCCTGGCGGAACCCTGGTGCTGATCGCTATCGGGGGTACCTAGACTCTCCCCGTTGAAAGTGGCCGTCGTCGTACCTGTGAGCCTCTGCTGGGGTGCAGCGCTTTGAGTGGAGTCGAGATCCATGATTGTTGGAGTGCGGAGGGAAAGGCCTGAAAAGGGCGGTAGCGGTGCAGCAGCTGCACCTACCGGCGCCATGAAATTAACATTCAGCGGCAGCTGGAGTTTGGATGCGTCATCCTCCGCAGCTGGCGCAGGCTCTGCAGAAGCGAGTATTGGAAGATCCTTCCCTCCTATGGTGCTCTTGTTGTCATTGCCGATAACGGCTGATTGAGATTCGCAGGACCTCTGCAGAGAAACCAAGTTGGATTATTGTTTAAAGTGGGGTGCGCAAGTCCAGTGTTGTCAGAGGTAGAAAGAACATAAGCAAAAACAAAAAATGGGTACCTCCGGTTCGGTCATCTTCTGCTCGGACACTTCACGGCTGCTGCGGTTGCGCTTGCTGTTGCCGCCCGTATTGTTGTCGGAATCATTAGAAATGCCGCTCCAGAGCTGTGCGGAGCTCATCCAGTTGGCCATGTTCTTAGTCATCCCCGTAGTCTCCTCCTCCTCGACATCCATCTCCCCATGCGCCTCAGCCTCAGGACGAACGGGGATGAACTCCTCCAGCACCGGCGCACCAGCACCGTCTCCGTCCCTGTCAGCTGGAGCTCCCCTTCTATCCTCCTGCTCCTGCTCGGCTTTCAACGAATCGACGACTGCACCAGGCCAAAATCAATACCATCATCATCATCAGTGTGGCCCCCGTATGAAGAAAAGGAGAGAGACGTTTCCAGAAAGAGAGAACGGAAGGAAAAATACAAACGAAACAATCGGGGGTGACCGAAACCACGCGGCAGGTCGTATACCGTAAGAGACGATAGAGACCGACAGCGGGATCTCCCTCTGGAAAACGAGGATCTTGGCCTTCTCCTCCTCCAACCGACCCAGCAGCTCGGCCGCCAGCCACCGCGATCCACCATCACGGACGAAGAACCCAGAGGCGGACCCCACGGCGGCCCGCTTCAGGAGCTCCATCGATACCATAGGCACGCTAGCTGCAGACCGTCCGTCCGGGATCACGTCCCAAGCAGCTTAGGCCGGTGGTCTGGGATTCCGTGGAGCGGAGAAGAGGAAGAGGGCAAGGCGGCGATGAGGATGAGGAGGAGGCGGCTGGAGAAGAGAGATGGATGGAACGGGGAAGGATCATGCCCGAGAGGGAGCTGACGCGTTTGTGCTCCACGGTTGTCATTTATAGAGAGAGAGAGAGAGGGTAAGAGAGGAGGGGTGGATGTGTGTGGCACTGCAAAAGGAAAGGTCGGAAAGGGAAGATGCCCGGAGGCGGCGAAAAGAAACCGCGATGGGGGAATCCGGGATTCCGCAAGGAGAAAGACTAGTTTAGTGGCGGGTGGGCCGGGGGCGGTTTCGGGAGAACCGGACGGAATTTGTGGGTGGAGTTTCGGGCAAGCTAGACTAGAGAGAGAGAGAGGAAGAGAGAGAAGTGGACAATCCGCGCACGTAGACGATTCCTCGCGTAAATGGGAGAACGAACGGAAACGAGTGGCCTCGTCCACTCGCTCCCTCTCCTCTGCAAGCTGTCTCTCTGTGGTGGACACCTTATCTTGATAGATTCTTTCGTTCTTAATATTTCCTGCCCTTTTTTTATTGGTTCCATTCCATTCCATTGCAGATTTGCGAGTATAATAATATATTCGAGAACAAGTCTGCTTTTGATTCGGTTCCTGTTTTTGTCCAGTAACGCACAATAAGTCCAGCTGGGACCACCATCACTGCAGAATCTCTTCTCGCTAGCGACGATTTGGGACTCCCTGTTGTTTTGTTTTTCTAATACTGCTCTGACATGAATCTTGGGAAGGGAAACACATACACCAAATGTTAGGTAAATCGATCCTAAATTTAGGGTTGTCACATAACTGCTAAAGCCGAAGAAGCTAAACACGTGAACACCCTAAAAAGAATTATTTGGTAGGTGAAAGCTGGCCATCACATTGCTACGTTGTTTAATAAAAGTTTACATTGATCGATACCGTGAAATCTCCTCCGCATGGGTTAGCAAAACTTTTTTCCCTTTCAGTAAATATTCAACAACAGGGTCAAACTACGGAAAAATCATATTTAAAATCCTTCAATAATTGATATGCCTATTAAAATTGTTTAAATTAAATATATTTAAAATATCACATGTATATCATGAGATATAACAATATATCATCTAACGGTTCTTGCAATTTCAGTAAGTTATTGTTGATCAGAAAAAATACATTTTCTTTAACTGGATGATCTACGAATGCAAGATTGACGTGATATTGTATACGCATGCTATCTAAGGGGTATGCAACACGTCCATAAGGTTAGATTATTCTGAAGAGTTGTGCAATCATCCAGTTAAAGAAAATATTTTTTTCTGATCAACGGTAACTTGCTAAAATTGCAGGAATGGTTGGATGATATATTGTTATATCTTTTTTTTTGGAAGTGGGGAATTTCACTCCTGTCCAAGATTGTTATAAAGACCGCAAAAATTACGCATTTCAAATTAGTTTCGTGCGTCAATTTTATTTCCCTTGGATGAGTGACTTACACTCATCCAAATGAGCTCAAAATTTGTATGTAGCCTAGTTATAGTATAACGGTGAAGATCAATGGTTTATATTTTGTAAAAAATAGTCTTCATATGCAAACACACTTGAGTGTATTCGTGCGATCTGTACACTAGAGTATATTCTAGCCTGACTCCACACACACACACACACATATATATATATATATATGTGTGTGTGTGTGTGTGACTAGGGTAGATTGATTCTAACACTAGTTATATATAACCCAATAGTTATATATGTTGCATCAATCAAAATATAACCATATAATCATGATCTTCACCTCATTGAATATGTATAAACTAATTTTGTTAGAAGAGCGTACAGAACTACTAATACCTAAAAGTTTGATCTCATTTGGGCAAGTATACCCCTTGCATCCAAACATCACAAAATAAATGCTCAAAACTAATTTCCATATCATTTTTATGTCATTTTCTATGCAAATCTTCCCACATTATACAAAGAGCATATATAAAACATACTAATTGGCCAACCAAGCATGTTAGAAGAAAGCTACAACCATAAATCTTATAATAATAAAAATAACTAGCATTAATATGAAATCTATGCTTTACCAAGTTAGGACATGGGAGTTACTCCCCCATTCCCAAGAATAAGATCTCTATTTGTCCATGATCAAAGAATGCATATGCAAATGATAGATCAAGGTGAAGGACATAGAAGAAGAAGGAAAAGAACAAAAATCTCCAAGGTAAAAGTAGAAAAAAGTGGACTCCAAAGAAGAGTCATGATCTCATCCTTCACTAGGCTCTTTCTGCAGTAACCTTCTCTCCCAAGCGACCGGAACAAAGAATAGAGACTTTTACTACAAGTGCTGAAGAAGAATTGGGGAAGAAGGAGTTTCTCTATGAAGAAGTTGTCCTTTCTTCTCTAAAATCACTCTCTCTTCTTCTTGTCTCTCCTCTTTGGACGTCTTTTGCTTCAAATGATGCATGATAACCGTCCCAAATGAGTTGGATTTATATATACAAAACAAGGGACAATTTTCTTTAAACTTTGAACTAAAGCTATAGGTAAAATGACGTATTGATGGCCAACACAACATGTTAGTTGTGAAATTAAAGATGAACTATATAGATCTAAAACAACACAATGTGTTGGTTGGCCCACACTCCTTGTTGTTGCAATTCAAAAAAACTGGGAAAGTTTTGGGTGCGAGTGAACACAGTGTGTTGAGATAATAACATGTCATGTAATTGCATTTAAGTGAGCTCTGACTTCTTCTGGATCAAGGGTACATGACATGTTAGTTGACCAACACGTCGTGTTTCTGCATGTCATGGATAACTGAAAAATTTGTAGTGGAGTACACACCTTGTTGGTTGACCAACATGTCATGTTTCTGGAATCTAGTAACTTATGAGTTCCCTATAAATAATGTGGCATGCAATGTTGGTTGGATAACATGTTACTTATCTGTAGAATGTGCATTTTCTAGCTATCGACATGATGTGTTGGTTTAATATTATAACCTCAATTTTGCTTGTATGAATTGAAATGCAGATTTTCAAATAAAAAGGATTTGAATGGAAAATTGTATGGTTTGTTTTCAAAGAATGGATTCTTTTGTAATATTTCCCTTGGATGCATGATTTCATGATTCATACTGATTGGATAAGTCCAATAATGATAAAAGGGAAAAAGAGATAAAAGAAATCTCATAATATGTAAAAGGAAAAGAAATAAAGGATAATTGCGTGCATATGTGAGAATTGTGTAGAACTTTCTAGAAAGTGGCATGGATGGCCACTATTAATTTATTTTAATTTGCACATGGTTTCTAATAAGAAAAGAAATCAAAATAAAGAAAATAGAAAAGAAAGAAAGAGAAAATGGTTGGATTTGATGTCTCAAATGCTTGGAATAAGAAGGATACTTGCATATGAAGAAAACTATATTCTCTTTTTGAGTTTTAGTATCAAAATTTTCCCACACTTAGATAAAGTTATAATAGATTTTACCTTAAATTTGAGAGAAAATGGATTAAAGATGAGAGAGTTATGAATTATTGAAGTTTTCCTAAAGTGAGAAGGATTTATGGGCAATGTATTAATTATAATGATTTTAAGAACTAAGGGTCCAACCCTTTAATTCGCGTGTGGGCTCCTAGCCATATGTTCTCAGATCTGATGGTTCCTGGTTGTTCCTTAATTTTATGTGTTGATTTGTCATTTATTTGACTAATTATGCATGAAATGCTATCAATCTCCTATTCTATTAAAATTCATCAATTTATATGATTTTTACTATTTAAGATGGTTTAATATTTATCCCGAGCATTTATCCACGTTCTTGTGCATTTTCAAGTACAATAGAACTTCACATACTCGATACTACCAACACCAAAAGTTGGTGGTACTGACTTTACATCAGTACTGGACCAGAAAAGACTCACACAAATTTGATACTACCGAAACTCAAAGTGGGTAGTACCGAAACCTCGTCAGTAAAGCACAAGGATGAATCACAGCAACTCGATACTACCGAGTTCATAAACTGGGTACTATCGAGATGTCATCAGTAAAGCAGTGCTCGAGTGACCTAAAGACTCGGTGCTATCGTGAAAAGTCGACAGTACCGATATTGTTATGAATCGCGGCTACCCTAGGAACTCGGTACTACCGACTACCAAGTCAGTACTACCAAGTTTGCCTGATCAGGAAAATATGAAGATCGCAATCTAATCCAACGACTGGTGTTGTTTCATATTGTAAGTGACTCCTATGACTTGAGGGGAGTTTGTCCAGACCATAGGAGGCATCCTGTTTCCATTGCACGACACCGGAGAGATAGAATAGAAGAGGAAGGAACCGAAAGCTTCATCCAAGATGATCCGAGCACCTCTGGAAGGCGAATCTATACCCGAAATATAGCAAATTGCACACACGACGTAAGGGATCATCTGAATCAGCTATTCTCCAGGGGTTACTTAGTTTTTCTAATGTTTCCCATATTTTTCTCTTTCTCTACCATGTATTCGTCAATGAAAACTATGTGGGGCTAAACCTCTTAATTCCTTAGGATCCGGGAGTAGCCGAGATATGCATTGTAATTGATTTCTATGCATTAATATCATCTTTGTCCCTATTTTGTGGATATAAATCTATAAGGTTGTCTTGTTTTGTTTATGTCTACGATGTTGAGTTGTGCGTAGGTGATGATGGGTTTTTAGTTGTGTTCACATGCATATTTTCCTGAATTTTATGTGTTGATTTGTCATTTATTTGACTAATTATGCATGAAATGCTATCAATCTCCTATTCTATTAAAATGCATCAATTTATATGATTTTTACTATTTAAGATGGTTTAATATTTATCCCAAGCATTTATCCACGTTCTTGTGCATTTTCAAGTACAATAGAACTTCACATACTCGATACTACCAACACCAAAAGTTGGTGGTACCGACTTTACATCAGTACTGGACCAGAAAAGACTCACACAAATTTGATACTACCGAAACTCAAAGTTGGTAGTACCGAAACCTCGTCAGTAAAGCACAAGGATGAATCAAAGAAACTCGATACTACTGAGTTCATAAACTGGGTACTATCGAGATGTCATCAGTAAAGCAGTGCTCGAGTGACCTAAAGACTCGGTGCTATCGTGAAAAGTCGATAGTACCGATATTGTTATGAATCGCGGCTACCCTAGGAACTCGGTACTACCGACTACCAAGTCAGTACTACTGAGTTTGCCTGATCAGGAAAATATGAAGATCGCAATCTAATCCAACGACTGGTGTTGTTTCATATTGTAAGTGACTCCTATGACTTGAGGGGAGTTTGTCCAGACCATAGGAGGCATCCCGTTTCCATTGCACGACACCGGAGAGAGAGAATAGAAGAGGAAGGTGTTGGGATTTGTGGAGAAAACATGCGCGGCGGAAGCGATAAAATCCACGCAACCCGTAACAGGATCTCGTCGATAACAGCGTATTCGGAAATAGGTTTGCGGGATATACCTTATCGCGGAGCAAGTCCGGCGATGTCCCGCTGCATGACGGTGCAACACTACTTGTCAAACACGGACGGATCTTCTCTCCTGTTCGCTGTCGTAGGTTGATCCGGCAATGCTCCTCTGCGGCAGTGATGTACGTTGCTCGCAGCACGTACAGGTGGTCGTCGACGTCCTCCGAACGCAGGCGTCAAGGCGTCTGCGTCTCTACTTTGTCCACGCGGATGGACGGAACTCCACATCGCGCTTCTCAAGCCGGCGGGAAGGAGCGTGTCTCTGCGGCGGCGTGCTAGCGCCGCGTTGCTCTCCTTTCTCTCCTAAGGACGACGACGGCTAGGTTTTGTACGTGAGAATAATCTAAAAGCGTCTCTCTATATCTTATATAGATATCGGCCGTCTATCCTCCTTTAAATAGGATAAGAAGAGAAGTAGGGTTTCCTAAACCCATCGGTAAATAGAAACGTTGCATTAATTAAAACGCTCGTGGATTAATTAGAATATTTCAGAATTCATTAATTAACCAAATAATCGCATTAATTGATTAATTAATATCCGACTCCATGCAATCGCTTGGGATGTCTCTACGGGCATACATATACCAACAGACTCCCACTTGCACTTAGAGCCAGTCACTCCAATATTATTCTAATCGATTACATAAACATTTTAGTAATCAATGTGATTCGAAGCAATTTCAATCAAATCCACAATTATACTCCTATTCCAACACTTCCTGTGCGTGTGACCCGGTAGGCTCCAAATTACGTTGGCAGTGATATCCATAATCATATTATGATTTCACAAGCAATGATTGGTATCTAGCAAGACTTCATTGCTACCCAAGTAATTGGAGAAGTTGGAGAACAACTTAACCTATCATACATGACTGGTGTTACAGTGATTGTACAGTTCCTTTGTCGCTGATATCCGGATTGAACTCAAGTCATGGAATTGTTATCCTCTTCAATGTTCAATCCATGTTCCTTGAACTAGAGCAGACTGTCTGAGATATATGTAAGCTCAATATCACATATTGACTCACATCAGCACGGACATGCATTTCTCAGTCTCGCTTATCAAGTGGCCGGAATATCAAACTCCCGTAGGAAGGACAAATTCCATCTACATCACTCACAGTCATCCCCATGTGTCATAGTGCACCCAAGCACCATCTTTATAGCAATCCTTATTCAGGACCACGATGGATGATGTCAAAGTACACCAAACGTCATGTGATAAGCGTAGTGACTTCAGGTCTAAGAACCACAATCACCACCATCATTATGAGATGTGACTCTAACTACCAATCATGGTATCCATGTGTCACTCTCAAGGTGGGTCTATCCGATACACTGTTCTCTAACAAGTATCTATGTATTTGGTTTGATATCTCCATATCATGGATAATGAGATTCTTCCATCAACCAACATACATTCTAATCTTATGTGTTATTGATGTCTATGGATATTTCCACAATAACAACCGATTAGGGACAAAACAAGAATACATACTCTTAGCATACATATGATCTCACTGTTCAGGTCATCAACCCGAAGACATATGTCATTGAGTATATTATTCTATAGACATCTATAAGTTTTATGGTCATCTCACAATATAAAACACAAACATATAGATTGGAAACTTGCCTTTATTGATATGATCAATGTAGTATTACAAATCATTTACATAGTATCCCATTACAATCATCGAATGATAGTCTCTATGGGCATACATACCAACAGATTCCCACTTGCACTTATACCCAATCACCCATGAATCTCAATCCAAGTGATCGAACATGCCCGTCATGTTTCTGCTGTGAAAGTGCTTTTGTGAGCGGGTCAGCCACATTGCTTTCTGTAGGTACTCTGCAAATCTTCACATCTCCTCATTGTACGATCTCTCGTATGAGATGGAACCGTCGTAGAATATGTTTGGAACGTTGGTGCGATCTTGGTTCTTTAGCTTGTGCAATTGCTCCATTGTTGTCGCAAAACAACTCAATTGCATCACCAGCGCTTGGAACCACTCCAAGTTCAGAAATGAACTTCTTGATCCACACAGCTTCCTTTGCAGCATTAGATGCGGCAATATATTCGGCCTCTGTTGTAGAATCCACAACCGTCTCTTGCTTGGAACTCTTCCAGCTCACAGCTCCGTTGTTCAGGCAAAACACAAATCCAGATTGCGATCTGTAGTCATCTTTGTCAGTTTGGAAGCTAGCATCGGTGTAACCCTTTACTACGAGCTCTTCCTCACCACCGTATACCAAGAATTGATCCTTAGTCCTTCTCAAGTACTTTAGGATGTTCTTTACGGCTGTCCAGTGACATTCACCTGGATCTGACTGATACCGGCTCGTCATGCTCAAAGCATACGATACATCAGGACGAGTACATAACATCGCGTACATGATAGATCCAATTGCTGATGCATATGGAATCTTACTCATGCGTGCCCGTTCATCACATGAACTAGGACATTGAGATTTAGAGATTGTAACCCCATGGGACATGGGCAAGTTACCTCTCTTAGAACCCTCCATGCTAAACCTCTTTAGCACCTTGTCAATGTATGTGCTCTGGCTTAGGCCTAGAAGCCTTCTAGATCTATCTCTATAGATCTTGATCCCTAGTATATAGGATGCTTCACCTAAATCCTTCATAGAGAAAGTCTTCCCTAGCCAACCTTTTACTGTCTGAAGAGTAGGGATGTCATTTCCCATCAATAGTATGTCATCCACATACAATATGAGAAATACGACTGTGCTCCCACTAACCTTTTTGTAAACACAAGGTTCATCTTCATTTTGACTAAAGCCAAACTTTTTTACTACTTCATCAAAATGTAGATTCCAGCTCCGAGATGCTTGCTTCAATCCATAGATTGACCTTTGTAGCTTACAGACTTTATTGGCTTCCTTTGGATCAATAAAACCCTCAGGTTGTGTCATGTACACATCCTCGAGTAAATTCCCATTAAGGAATGTTGTTTTAACATCCATCTGCCAAATCTCATAGTCATGATAAGCTGCAATGGCAAGCATGATCCTGATGGATTTAACCATGGAAACTGGTGAGAAGGTCTTGTCATAATCAACACCTTGAATTTGACGGAATCCTTTCGCAACCAATCTACCTTTATAGGTTTGAACATTTCCATCCATGTCAGTCTTCTTCTTGAAGACCCACTTGCACCCTATGGGTCTTACCCCTTCGGGTGGATCCACCAAGGTCCATACCTTGTTGATGTACATGGATTCCATCTCAGATCTCATGGCTTCGAGCCATTTCTCAGATTCTGGTCCCTTAGTAGCTTCTAGATAGGAAGTTGGCTCATCTGCTATGCCCAATTCGTCACTGTCTTGAGTTACGAGAAATCCAAATCTCTCAGGCTCAATTCGTGTCCTACTAGACCTACGAGGTTCCTGTGTTACATTTGGAACTTGAAATTCCACAACAACTTGTGAGTCCTCATGTTCCTTATGTACCTCCTCAGGTTCTCTACTTTCTTGTTGGTCTCGAACTTCTTCGAACTCTACATTCCTCCCACTAATTCCTTTGGAAATAAATTCCTTTTCAAGAAATACAGCAGTCCTAGCAACAAACACTTTGTTGTCAGTTGGTGTGTAGAAGTAGTATCCCCGAGTTTCCTTGGGGTATCCAACAAAATAGCATTTTTCCGATTTGGGTCCAAGATTTTCAGGAAATTGTTTCCTAACATAAGCTTCACATCCCCAAATCTTTAACATAGACAAATTGGGACGATTCCCATTCCATATCTCATATGGTGTCTTTTGAACCGATTTGGAAGGTACACGGTTAAGTGTAAATGCTGCAGTTTCAAGAGCATATCCCCAGAACGATATTGGAAGTTCGGCTGAACTCATCATTGATCGTACCATGTCTAATAATGTACGATTCCTTCTTTCTGACACACCATTATGTTGTGGTGTACCAGGTGGAGTCCATTGTGATACAATACCACAGTCTCTCAGAAGGTCCTCAAACTCTTGGCTTAAGTATTCACCACCTCGATCTGAACGGAGTGCTTTAATACTCTTACCAAGTTGCTTCTCCACTTCATTCATGAAAGTCTTGAACATTTCAAGAGTTTCTGACTTGTGTTTCATAAGATATACATAGCCATACCTACTGAGGTCATCAGTGAAGGTAATGAAGTATTGATAGCCTCCTCTAGCATTTGATCTAAAAGGTCCACATACATCAGTATGTATGAGCCCTAGCAGATCACTGGCTCTCTCACTGTGTCCAGTGAAAGGAGTCTTGGTCATCTTCCCTAATAAACATGCCTCGCATGTCTCTAATGATTCAAAATCAAAAGAGTCTAGATAACCATCATTATGGAGTCTAGATATGCGCTTCTCGTTTATGTGCCCAAGACGACAATGCCATAAGAATGTTTTGTTTGAGCTGTCAAGTTTTAGCCTTTTAGTATTTACGTTATATATGCTAGTCTCAAGTTCTAACAAGTAGATGCCATAAGACATAGGGGCATTGCCATAAAAGATCTCATCTTTAGAAATAGAAATAATTCCATTCTTAATGTGAAATTCAAATCCAATCTTATCTATACAAGATATAGAAATAATATTTCTATTAATGGCAGGTACATAATAGCAATTCTCTAATTCTATTACAAGGCCCGTAGGCAAAGATAAACTAATAACTCCAACTGCGGTGGCAGCAACTCTTGCTCCATTAGCGACCCGCAGCTCGACTTGGCCCTTTCGTAAAGGCTTACTTCTTATCAGATCCTGCATATTAGAACATATGTGAGATCCACATCCGGTATCCAGTACCCATGATGAAGAAGTATTTAAGTTTATCTCAATAACGTATATACCTGAAGTGGAGATCTCTATCCCCTGCTTCTTCTTCCTTAGTTCCTCCAGGTAGAGAGGACAGTTTCTTTTCCAATGTCCAGGCTGGTGACAATGGTGACAACTGCCTTCTTTGGAGATCCCACCTTTAGCTTTGAGCGTGGATGACTTTGGCTTCTGCCTGACTTTAGAACTTTTCTTAGCCTTGCCTTTGCCTTTTGACTTTCCCTTTGTCTTGCTGATCATCATCACAGACTTGGGCTTGTCTTTCTTCATCTGTGATTCGGCTGTCCTCAACATGCCCAACAATTCTGACAACAGCTTGTCAAAATTGTTCATGTTGTAGTTCATGACAAAATGATTATATGATTCAGGCAACGATTGTAGAATCACATCAGTGGCCAACTCTTGACCTAGGGGAAATCCCAGCTTGGATAGGCTTTCCACGTACCCAATCAAGGTGAGTATATGGGTGCCAACTGAGTCTCCCTCTTTCATCTTGCTTTTGAACAACGCCTTTGAGACATCATATCTCTCCTGTCTTGCTTGATGTTGATACATGTTCTTGAGATGTGTTACCATCTCCATGACATTCATGTTCTCATGTTTCTCTTGCAACTCATAGTTCATTGAGCACAACATTAGGCACTTGACATCCACGGCATCATCAAGGTGCTTCTTGTAAGCATCCTTTTCAGCCTTGGGCGCATTTACGGAGGGCTCTTCTGGCTCTGGTGTTTCAAGGACATAGAGCTTACGCTCATGTGTGAGAACAATTCTCAATGTCCTAAACCAGTTTTGAAAGTTGGTTCCGGTAAGTTTGTCCTTCTCAAGGACCGATCGCAACGAGAACGTGTGAGTGTTGTTTGCCATTTGATTGCTACAAAAGAAAAAATTTGCATTTAGTCCTAAACATTTTGACTTGTAAAGATTTGATAAACGAGATTAATTAGGCCTTTAATTAATTACGCTCCCACTATTTTATTCAAATTGATAGCCCTCACTATCAACTCGGAAGATTGCAACGCACAACCTTCTAGTGAGCCAAGACCCAAAATAATTGGATCAATGCCCAGCCAACGTCGGCGTCAAAGACCAAATACTAAGGTAGGCAACTTTTGCCAATTGCATCATATGCAACTCTTGGATAGATGATCATACACAACTCCTTGCCATGATGCATCTGTGTGCCTCTAGGTACTTGATCCTATCAAGGTTCCCTAGTTAAGTCCAACCCATAAGCCAACACGATGAGTGTGCACCCTGCGGAGGCAGACCCACACACCCACCATCACACTTCCACGAGATAGACAGTGTACCACGCGGAGGCGTGCCCACACATAGTCGATCAAGCTTTTCATGTGTGTTGCTTTATGGAAGGCAACTAAAACTTAATATTATTAATTGAGGGATTTTATTAATATATATATATATATATATATATATATATATATATATATATATATCCAAACACCACATACTCATAGTACGTATCATATACTACTATATCCACAACCACAAACGATAGACATGCAATCACAAATACATCGGTTATGGCCATACTATTGTAATCCTTTGGAGCAACAAAGGATTACGGTCCACCTATGGTCTTATGCATCTCATGCAACACCTGTGAAAACAACCTGTAAGCCTATAATGATCAACATTACAATGAACAACTTCATGGATGCTTCGTGAGGTTGGAATGTCAAGTTGCTTCTTGGAATGGGATCTTCTTGTTGCTTCTCTATGGACGCTCCTTGGAGTGGGATCTTCAGGTTGCTTCTTGGAATTAGATCTTCATGGTGCTTCTCCATGGACACTCCTTGGAGTTGGATCTTCAGGTTGCCTCCTTACATCAAGATTACAAAGACTAAAACTAATTCTATCTTTATTACATCATATGATTACAAAATTAAAGAGAAAGAATTAATTACACTTTGAAATAAGAGATGAGGCTCGGCATGCAAGCCGAATACATTATACAAAGGATCCATATGCAACGATTATACACCCATAACATTCACAAACAACCATATCCACAAGATCAACATCCACATCCATTCACAACATTCACAAAAGGGGATACTAGGCCATAACCGTGCATGCACTCACCACATAAAACAGATTTTAAAGGCGACATGTATGCTATCATAGGTATATCTACATATACGTATATACATATTAAAATTGCAGTACTTTTAATGCGGGACATTCCCCATTAAATGAATTTTGACTCCCACGCAGACAATGCGGGGTACACAGGGGCAGCGCCCCTGTGCGGGGATCCACTGTTGGGATTTGTGGAGAAAACATGCGCGGCGGAAGCGATAAAATCCACGCAACCCGTAACAGGATCTCGTCGATAACAGCGTATTCGGAAATAGGTTTGCGGGATATACCTTATCGCGGAGCAAGTCCGGCGATGTCCCGCTGTACGACGGTGCAACACTGCTTGTCAAACACAGACGGATCTTCTCTCCCGTTCGCTGTCGCAGGTTGATCCGGCAATGCTCCTCTGCGGCAGTGATGTACGTTGCTCGTAGCACGTACAGGTGGTCGTCGACGTCCTCCGAACGCAGGCGTCAAGGCGTCTGCGTCTCTACTTCGTCCACGCGGATGGACGGAACTCCACGTCGCGATTCTCAAGCCGGCGGGAAGGAGCGTGTCTCTACGGCGGCGTGCTAGCGCCGCGTTGCTCTCCTTTCTCTCCTAAGGACGACGACGGCTAGGTTTTGTACGTGAGAATAACCTAAAAGCGTCTCTCTATATCTTATATAGATATCGGCCGTCTATCCTCCTTTAAATAGGATAAGAAGAGAAGTAGGGTTTCCTAAACCCATCGGTAAACAGAAACGTTGCGTTAATTAAAACGCTCGTGGATTAATTAGAATATTTCGGAATTCATTAATTAACCAAATAATCGCATTAATTGATTAATTAATATCCGACTCCATGCAATCGCTTGGGATGTCTCTACGGGCATACATATACCAACAGAAGGAACCGAAAGCTTCATCCGAGACAATCCGAGCACCTCTGGAAGGCGAATCCATACCCGAAAGATAGCAAATTGCACACACAACATAAGGGGTCATCTGAATCAGCTATTCTCCAGGGGTTACTTAGTTTTTCTAATGTTTCCCATATTTTTCTCTTTCTCTACCATGTATTCGTCAATGAAAACTATGTGGGGCTAAACCTCTTAATTCCTTAGGATCCGAGAGTAGCCGAGATATGAATTGTAATTGATTTCTATGCATTAATATCATCTTTGTCCCTATTTTGTGGATATAAATCTATAAGGTTGTCTTGTTTTGTTTATGCTTGATCAACATAGATAGATTTTTAGACCCTTAATCATTTCGGGAGAAAGGTTAAGGGTTGGAAAGCATAGATTTACACATTTATTGCACCCCTCGGGAAAGATGGAGAATAAATGGGAGGAGAAACCCAGAGATTAATCATAAAGAACCTAACTAATCAATTAATTGCTATGGAAACGAGATTGACATTAGAATAGGAAGTGAACTACGCTGCGGGAGCGGGTAGTTATGACTACAGGCTCTTTATCTAGGAATAGGGGTAATAGATATTGGTATGTGGAATGAATTGTAATGTTATCTGTGGTGAAATCATAATCCTGAGGAATTCCCTAAAATCTGAGTAATTTAATTGTTAAGTTTGTTTTGTTATGCAATTATTTCTGTTCAATCAACCCAATTCAATTTCACCGGCCTAGATGATTAGACCATAGTTAGTAGTAGTCTTCTAGAAAATGTTTCCCTGTGTTTGACTGGGGCCTCAAAAAGGCCTATATTAATTTGATACATTGATTTGTGTATAACGCACAGTAAACACGTGTCAGCAGGGGCAACGCAAGGTCGAAGAAGAAGTAGACCCGCGAAGTTATCTTCCTACCCTTGGCACATCATTTTCAGGTGAGGGTTATACTTGCCTTTTCGACCTTTACTATGACGTGGCCACGCGGACGTGTGAGGCTGACTGGGCGTAAGCCCATTGGTCAGCTGAGCCAGGTAGTTAAAATAGAAAAGTAAATGGTGTGGCACGTTCCTATTGGTCAAGATGGTTTAATTTTGTATAATTCATAAGTAATTATTGGTAACTTGGATTAAGACAAATTATATATGGTTTTTTTCTTAGAGTAATCCATAGAATCCAATAAAAATGAATTTGAGGCCTAAACCTACTTATAACTCAAAAAGAATGTAAAGGTGCTACCTTTCATGGTTTTTATTAATTTAAAACCCTATGTTTTGAAGATTAAAAGGTCTAATGAATTTAGTTGATTTTATTAAGAAAAGTTTATCCTTTTGACATAAAAAGGATAAAATGGATCTAATTGGATGATATTTTTCTCATAATTTGCTTAATTAGGGTTCCATGTTTTCAAATGTGCATTAATGGGCTTAAAAACACTAATTTTGGTAATTGTGAGTTTTAATGGTTTTAATTATCGAAATCAATCAAGAAGATATGAAAATGATGTTTTTGAACTAATTTGTGGATTAAGATCCTTAATTGGGATAATTTGAGTAATTAGGGTGGAAAAGTGCTTTTAGGGTTTGTTGACAAAAAGGGTAAAATTGGAAAAAAGAGCCAAGAAACCCTAAGAAAACCCTAATAAGACTTACAAAACCTTAGAATGGAATCCCAAGTCAGTAAAAGATGTTTGGATGTGATTGTAACCATTAGGTGTTATAGATGCTTTTCAAGATCAAGATTTGCTTGATTTGTTGCTTGACTTGGTTGATTGGACTTCTTGATTGGATTAGTTGCCTTGCTTGGTTTTGAGACTTCCAAATCTGGTATGTGGTTATGATTATGGCTAATAGCTCTAATTTCAAGGCAATTTTTGAGGTTTTACTGATTGCTTGAAATTAACTGCTTGGATGAACTTTAATTCTTGCAACTATAAAGTGGCTACGACTATCACTATATATATGAGCATGACTAGCTCAAATCCTAATCCTCCTTTGTAGCTTTGAGTATATGCGAAGAATTGATGACCTATGTGTTGGTCTACCCTTGTGGTAGGATCATCAAGTTATCATGATTCAATATTTGGTCTACCTTTGGGTAGGATCATATGACTATACATCTCTATGTCTTGGCCTACCTTTAGGGTAGGATCAAAAAGGGCTATTTAGGATCTACTAAATGAGAAAGGTAACATCCATGTCCACTATAGGGACATCATAGAGGCTTGGATATGTCAGGATTGAGTAGTTGTGTTTAAGATGCAAAGTTTTATATGTTAAACAATAATTTGATTGCAATATGTTGTTACAATTAGATGCAAACTTTTTGTTTCCCCCACATACCAGTATAATCTGTTATACTAACCGACGTTTTTTTGTCAGTGTTTTAGGGAAATATGCAGTTACATCCATGGAAAGTGAATGTTCAATAAAAGGCGACATTGAAAAAGAACAAGGCTAAATAATGTTCATAGGATTATAATTAGTTCTTCCCTTGGGTAAAGTTCTGAGATCTTATTTCTGAAAGGTATGTGAAAAGATTTTTTTCATCATGTTTTAAACTTAGTTGTGGTAGAATTTATCAATCATTTTTTATTATTTGTAAAACCATATGATCTTGTTTGGGATAACAACTCTAACTTCTTTGTAACGACCATCATCAAACCGACAAACAAATCATTACTAATTAAGCAGAATAAACATAACAAGCGGATTAACAAAAATCATTAAAATTTAAAACTGTTTTGCAAGGAGATCCTTTTCCAGAAAACTCTTACTGAAAGATCCAAAACTCATACATATCATGATTACATTGTACAACATTGTTCCATCTCATCTCGAGGACATCATATAACAATTGTTCTATCAAAACACATAATGGAGAAACATAAAACCTCGAGGCATTCAAGCCAAAATCTCAGATCATTCATGAAACCAGTACGAACCAACTCCAAGGACCTGAGAGTACAGAGACGACATATAGGACTTCTATCTAAAAGACACGACAGATAGTAACTCAACCTAAGTTGTCACTGCTACCTCAGTTGTTCTTCCTCCTCTGTAGAAAGATCTTCACCACCTCGTGCATGTCCAACTAAAAAAATGTGGATCCCACGGGGTGAGATAATTGTTCCAGCGAGAGATATAACTCTCTGCCGACCATATTATTATTTATGATAAAATTGAACAAGGGTTCTTTTATGTTAACAAACAAGATTAATCATTGTATAAACAAAATAAGATAATCTCCTTTCTCAAGGAGAACATTGTATCTACCCATGGTAGAGTCATAATTCATCTATCTGCTTTGCAAGAAATGTAAAGGATCATAAATAACATCTATCAACTCAGATGTATAACTGAATTGCATATCAATCAATGTTTTCTGTAATCGATCCTTAAACAGATATGCTACAAGGCTAAATATATTTTAACAATCACGCTTATGCCCTGATGAGATGAAGCATACCCCGTTCATCTCGAACCGACCACAAACTTCTCACAAGTCGGTACCATACAAGGTCAATGGGAGAGCTGGTTGCCATGACCTCACTTGTCTCGGTCAGTACGAGACCACTTAATATTAGCAGGACATCTTGTGTCGGCTGCAAATAGCTATGCCAGGGTACGTAGGCATCCTCACTTAGAGATACAGTGTCAACTACACTCTCTTAGGGGAAACATCTACTAACAACCATCCCCAGTTATGAAATTACTGAGTCATGGTGACACAAGCACCATACTCTGAGCCACGGGCCAGTTCACCGTGCTCAACATAGAGTCTATGACCGAAGTCGCACTCAAGCCAGGATATGACATATAGCCAAATCCCCATTCATTTTGGGTTTGTAAGGGAATCACCTCACACATGGCTGTCTGTACTTACGCCCCCACATACTCAAAAGTATGCACTCCGGGTTATGTCGCGGGGAACCCGTTTCATCATTTAGAAAATCCTGACGCTGATGGATCTATGGTCAGTGCAATGTTTTATAGTTCCTAATGATGTATTACATGTATTACAACATTCTTTTAGCATCAAACAAGTTATCATTATTAATCACAACAAATGCTACAAAGAAAAGTGTAATACATCTATCACGTACTTTTTATATCTTTAAAACATATGATACTTGGGATCTCAGTCCCTCATCACATTACTGGGAATTCTCATCCCTTCACATCATTATCATGATTACTGGATCTGGGCATTCAAACCCTTGGATCATCACATAACATTGTTATCTCTATAACAGATAAACATTACCTCTAGGTCCTCAGACCCAGGTATTCATTTTACTTGTTGTACAAGTATTCCATATGGCTCACAAGGCCATTACACATCTTGTCACCTCTCACTAGGCAACAACTTATTCATATGGCTCACAAGGCCATTACATATCTTGTCACCTCTCACTAGGCAACAACTTATTCATATGGCTCACAAGGCCATTAATCATTATACTTGTTATACAAGTATTTAACATGCCTCACAAGGCTTATGTAATAAGAGAAATACAACCTTCCCATCATTAGGGTTAGGGTTTCCCCTTACAACCAAATAGGGTTTCATGTTCATATTATTAATCCAAACCCTAATTCATTGCTCCACACATCTAGGAGCATACATTGATATCATAAGTATTCAATCATACTTATATATTCTCATCATTTATCATTAAATGATAATCAACACAAAGTATGAGTTTCTCTCTCATCCTTACTAGGATATTGATTTCATACTTTATTAACTTGGCTTAACCCTTTCTCAAGGCATGTTAGCCTACACTTATCAAAGTGCATTAAACTCATTACATCTTAATGTAACAATTGACATGACACACTTCATGCGTTACTCATCCATGTATATTGGATTTAAGGTGCATCAAGGTGTATCAACCTTAAGGTGTTGGATGTGATATTTATCATGTCTTAGTGTATTACTTCCCTCATTGCTTTTAACTTACTTAAGTTCATCAACTTATCTTGTATTAGGGTATATCCCATCCTAATACTTTATGCACTAACACGTCACATTTATCATGTAGTGTATTGGCCATAAGTCACACATTTGAATTACCCAACTATCACCAAGTGATATAGACTCATCTCGAGTTAAGGCATTATTGATATACCATTATCAACCACTTTAGGTGTTCTACCTATCAAGGTATTAACCAAACCATATCATTACTTGGTGTTACACTCATCACTCCTAAGAGTGTTTTACCCTCACCTTTACAAGGTGCATCAGATTGAATGATGTATGTCAAGTTGAACACATGTATTGGATTAGGTGTATATCGATCTAGGCGTCATCATATCCCTCAGACCCTTACCCATTAAGGTATCAACCTTACCATTCATATGGTGTATCAACTTCACCATACATGAGTGTAACGTTCTCACCTCTCTTGAAGATATTGGCCACACCATACTTTAGTGTATTGGCCATCACATGTTCTAGGGGTATTAACCACCTTACCACTTTTGTCATCTAGTGTATTAGGTTACCCACCATATCATTTTAGAGATATGTTCTCAACACCATATCGTCCAAGAGGTGTATGCTTAACCCAATATTGGTTTAGAGGTTTATGCTTGGTACCCATATCATTTTTGAGGTGTATGTATGCTTACCATATCGGGCAAGAGGTGTATGCTTGCTTTACACCAATCGGGCAGAGAGGTGTATGTGTGTGCTTCACACCATATCGGGCAGAGAGGTGTGTGTGTGCTTCACACCATATTGGGCAAAGAGGTGTGTGTGTGCTTCACACCATATCGGGCAAAGAGGTGTGTGTGTGCTTCACACCATATCAGGCAGAGAGGTGTGTGTGTTCTTCACACCATATCGGGCAGAGAGGTGTGTGTGTGCTTCACACCATATCAGGCAGAGAGGTGTGTGTGTGCTTCACACCATATCGGGAAGAGAGGTGTGTGTGTGCTTCACACCATATCGGGCACAGAGGTGTGTGTGTGCTTCACACCATATCGGGTAGAGAGGTGTGTGTCTGCTTCACACCATATCGGGCAAGAGGTGTATGCTTGCTTTACACCATATCGGGAAGAGAGGTGTATGTGTGTAACATCCTCAATTTCATAGTTAATGTAAGCCTTTAATGTGGGTTTTTCTAGTAAGTGTATGCCAGGGGACCTAATGAACCTAACATGGCTAAGTTTGTAATTAAGTTTACAAAATTTGTGGTACAAGTCATCTGGTCAACCAATACACACATAACGACTTAAATGTGTATGATTGTAGTCGGTTGTATATGAATATAAATGAATTATTCATATGTACAATCATGTGATGAATATATATTATGATGAATCCAGTTCATGGCTTGAGCCTTAGACCTAGCTTAGGTCTTCATGTTATGTAACTAAAGAAATATTGATCACATGTGTTATACATGAGCTTCAATTGAGAAATTATATTGATTTTAGACTTATTTTCATGGTTTGGAATACAATTAAGCTCATGGACCCTTTAAAATACTAAGGGATGGGCCATGTGCTCTATAGCCCAATTCCAGCCATGTTGGACCAATTAAGTTTTACAAATAGGTCCTTGGAGTACAAATTGAGAATTAAGTATTTCATGGTCATAATGAATGCTCAAAATATTTTTAGTAGAATAATAATTAGAATATAAGATGGTGGGAGAAATTTCAGATGGTTTTGATGTATATAGTAGCCTAGGTAATTAAATTAGTAATTATAATATTTTTTATTTAAAAGACATGTTTGGAGTGTTTTTACAACTAGTTTTTACTTAAAATCTTGCTCATGTGAAGTTTATGATAATATAGTATTTATCCCCAAATTTGAAGTCAAACCGAGCTATAGGGTGGATTATATAAATATTTCTTTGATTTGGAGTTTTATCAAAAAGAAGAAGAAAAAGAAAATAAAAAGGGGGGCGACTCCAGTCCGTATCGGACTGAAGAGCCGCACCCAATAGAGCAGGGGTGGAATAGAGCCCCCATAAATGGGAGCCTTGCTCATGATTAAGAGGGCTAGAGGCTATAAAACCTCTCGACCCTTATGCTTGGTGGCGGGCGAACCCTATTATGGGGTTTTTGATGTGAAACGAGAGTGAGAGTAAGAGAAAGCGGGGAGAGGAGCCATGGCGGTAGAAGTAGGGCAGAGGCTAACAGATTCGATCTTGGTCTAATGGTGCTTCTAGACAGTGCTGCCAAGGGCAGGGAGGTCGGACGGAGGTAACTGGCTTTGGGGCGCATGCTATGATGACCTGGCTGTCGAGATTGAGGGTGCCAAAGGCAAACCCTACGGCTGCAGCAGCCTACACGTAGAACAGGGGACTCCCCTTGTTCTGTTCACAGGTAAGGAAGAAGATGGATCCAGTTGGATCCGTGACCAGCTAAGGAACAGAAGAGAAGGGGCGCCACCATCTATGCCCTTTGGATTCCAAATCGACGGCTAATATCAATCTAAATAGAGGTAACTTCTAAAATTCATATCTTCAGATTGGGAAGTCAGATTTTATCAAACAAGATACCTGTAGAAAGCTCATGACGAGTACTATCACATAAAAATACTTCTAGATTATGATTTTGATATCTGATATTTATTAAAAATAGTGTATTCAAAACTATATGATTTTGATGTTTGGTCAATTAAAAATAGTAAACGCCTTTAGAAATTCATGCAAATTTTACTACATGTGTATTGTGATATTCTTAACATGATTTCAAAGCCTGATATTTATTATATGAAGTTTTACTGAGGTTTTTGATATAAACCCTAATAAGGGTATTTCACCCATGATATGATTTTTAAATGACCTGATATTTTAATATATGATCATTCCTACATTATATGAATACTTTTCTAGAGATTTGATGAAGTTTCTTGTGCTATTACATTAGTATTTAGTTTTAGATGAGTAGCCATTATGAATGAATAATAAATGATTATCTTGACACTATAAGAGATATATGTATGGCCAATTAGGCCTGATATTAGTAATGTGATGGTATTCTACTTTGATTTCCTAATTGAGTCAGTAAGTTTAGAATATGTGACTATATTTGAGAATTATTCTCATTATATGAAGTATATGTTCATATTAGTGCATAAGACGATTTATGTTTTATTTGAGTATAAAGATAATACTAATTATATAGTATGAGTTTTATTTTATTCAACGCCAAGATTTTATGGTGATTTTAGATTAAAGTTATGTTTAGTATAAATAAGAACCCTAAGTTGGTATATATAGTGAGGAAGATGGGGTTTTGAAATTTAGAAATAGAAAGATGGAACATGTACTTGGACTTATAGAACTTTGATTATATCCAGGTGATTAATATTTGGAACAAGAAATCAAGACTAAGTTAAGGACATCATCAACACAAAAGGTAAGTGGTCCATGCTCATGAGTACTCATGTTTTAAGTTCAGTATGTTTACATGTCTCCTGTTAAGACTTTTATAATTTATATGGTTCAATGTTCTAAGATTTTAAGGCAAACGAGAATATTCCCATATCTCTATCATTATGCAAGTTCAGATATCCAAAATCTCAAATAGAGACATGTTGCTCAAAATAGTTGTGACCCATGGACCAAGTCCATGAGTAAGTTAAAGAATCATGTTCCTATAAGATCTCTTAGAAATGTTCAAAATTAATGAATAAGATTGTAAGATAAGATATGCAAGTAATGTAGCCATACTTAGTTGGTGATTGGTGATAGTTTTGTATTGAGAGTTTAAGTACACATATGTTTCCAGGATTTATCATATTTATAGGCATAACTATGTATTACGATTTCAAGTAGAAACATGTCATTAAGATTTTATGCATATGTATAGATATAACAACTAGATTCCTTCGAATGAATAATATCTAGAATTTAATTACAATATAAGAATATGAATTTCAGAATATTAAGACATGGTCTACTTTTAGAAATAAAGGTACTTTTGGGATCACAATGTATTATAAAAATGAATTCATGATGGCATTATAAGATAATGATGTTGACTCAAGGTAAATTAGGTCAATGTTGACTCACGTCTAAATTGACTAAACCCGTGTTTTGATGATGACTAACCATTCCACATATTGGTGTCTAATGCTTCTACTTGAGTGATTTCAGATTAGGTATAGACACACTCCAATTGCCCTAACTTGCGCATATCAAATTGGAGAAAAGACAAGTCAAAGTCATACAAGTGCACGTTTTTGTAATATGATGTATATCCATTAGAATCATGTTGTAAATCACTTGTAATGATTGTATGACTTGTAATTAAGCTTAGGAAAATATCATGAGCACTTAGATCGAATATTAGAGCACTTTAGATGAAACTTTGAAAATTGATTACAGGCACTTTGTCGGTCGAGTTTCCCAGCCTGAAAACTCGACCGATCATCCTTGATCAATTTTCTGCATATTGCATCGGTCAAGTTGTGTTTACACAGAACTCGACCGATCAAGTAACTGACCATTTCGATTCCTAATGGTCGGTCAAGTTTTGTCAGGACAAACGTGACCGATCATTTGAGTATCAGCCTTGTCATTTACTTGATCGATCGAGTTACCCTTATAGAAACTCGACCGATTGCACTGTACGGAAAAGTGCAGAAAAGTGTTTCTAGCCATTGTGGAGCTGCAACAAGTGAAAATAGATCCATTGCAAGCCACAAAATGGCTAGTTTTCATTCTCAAGTGTTCCCAAAGCCTAAGAGGCATCCCCAGCTATAAATAGGGCCCCTTGGGCTTCATTCCAAGGTTGAGCATTCATTGTAAACTCTATGTGAGGTTCCTATTCTATAGTTGAGTACTTCCTACAGCCTCCTCTCTCTCTCTAAGCTTAATCACTTGCTACATCCATTAGAGTGAGTAGGAAATTTGTAAGAGAGCTAGTCCTACATGTATATCTTGTGAGGCTCTCACTTCCACCACCTCCCCATCTCTCATTTCAATCATGAAGATGAAGGTTCTCTCTCTTGTCCAAGAGAGGTGAAGAAGAACAAGGGAAGGGATCCCTTAGTGAAGATCAAGGCTGAAGACTTGGAGCAAGAGTGGGTAAGTCCTTGGTGAAGGCAGAAGACTCCTTGCTCAAGTAGGTAAGTCCTTGGTGGAAGCTTCTCCGAGTGAAGGTGAAGTCAAAAGCTGAAGATCCAAGAAGAGTGGGTAATCCCTACAAGGCTGAAGACTTGTGCAAGAGTGGGTAAGTCCTTGGAGAAGGCCGAAGACTCTTGCAAAGTGGGTAAGTCCTTGGTAAGGTTGAAGACTCTTTGTATTGGATAGGTAATTCTTTTGTTTGGTCATGCATTTTATGTCTTATGAATGAATATAAGAATGTAATAGTTTGGAAGTCCTAGAGGTTGACCTCTCTAGGCAAGTGGACTGACACACTTCTAGTTTGAAGTGTGGAACCACTCTAAAATAGCTTGTCTAATTGGTGCATGTTAAATCTCTCTCTCCCTTGCTATGTATGTTTTAGTTGCAATAAAATTACCTATTTAGCAACCTTATCTTGTCATATATCTTGAAGGTTTAATGAGTTTTGTTTAAGTGCTTTCAGCTCTATTCACCCCCCCTCTAGAGCATCTAATCACCCATCTAGGATCCAACAAATGACACATTAAGTTATGATTAGGTTGCAATACAATATTTTATAATATTTCTATTTTTATATTTAAGGTTTAATCTGTAAGTTCATATGCAAAGTTTTGGGGTAACATCATATCTTATAAGAAGGATTGAACCATCTTGTCAGAATTGATATTTTTAGATATGTTGTACTTATGATACTCTCATAAGCTTGACTTAAGATACTTTGTATACTTAATATTTCTATATTCATGTTAGATCCTTTCTCATAAGACATTAGACTCATTTATTATATAATTGGTATAATGAAGTAATCTTACCAAATAAGAGTTTTAGAATAAGGTTTACCCATATAATGTGATACATGTTCAAATCCAGCAATGAATTCAGTTTAGAATTTCAGAATAAGATATTCAGATTCAGACTTAGACTACTCACCGTGTGAGTAGCCAGATTTTGAATAAAGATACACGATATGGGTTATAGACCCGATCTCAATTATGTTGTAATTTGAAATACATATCCAATTCCATAGTAGATTCAGTTCAGATTTGAAAGAGAAAAGATTCAGATTCAGATAAAAAACTAAGTACATATTTAGTACTCAGTTTCACATAAGTTCAGATCAGAGTTTAGTAAAGATAGACTTAAGATAATTAATTCATAACCTTCACATAATACATTATATAATAAGTCCTCACCAGAGAGTCCCGGGACGATTCAGAGGGCGCATTGCGCCAGACACTGTGGGCGTCACAGAGGGCATGTTATGCCAACAGAGGGTGTGTTGCACCATAGAGGACACTTCGGTGTCAACAGAGGGCATGTTGTGCCAACAGAGGGTGCGTTGCACCATAGAGGACACTTCGGTGTCAACAGAGGAGGACTTATTGAATAATGGTGGCCAAAAATAGATAAAAATCGTAAGTGAAAGATACTTAAGATTATAGTATGTCTATAATCTCATCCACGAGTGTGATGAGAGGAATTCAGATAAGATATTTATGATCTATACACTTTGGCGTAGGCCATGAGACCAAAGTATAGGTCTCCAGAAAGAAAGAATAGAAAATAAGAGTTTGAGTAATGAGAGATAATATGTTTCTAGATTTAATCAGAGTTAAATGTTCGTTTCATATTTATGATGTTCAAGAATCTTTTGTAATATTTCAGTTCTTTAGCAATGTATATTTTAGAATACACATGCCACTTACTCTAACGACTATTTTTCCCAATGCATGGCTGGGGACGCGATGTCCGTATGTTTTGGAGAAATTGAAGAACAAAGGGACCGGCAAAGGCCTAAGAGACTTTCAAGCTTTCCTAGTGGGGTGCCATCTACCTAGATGATCCTGAGTATTGACATCTTTTTATTATGATGCATAAACATGATGTAGTTTTATGTTGACAAAAAGCTATGTATGAATCAGTTTTACTAGTTTTGCAAAGTGTTTCATTTACTTTTATTGCAATGGTTATCATGTTTGTGACACTCCCAGAAAAAAAAGAAAAAAATATTGCTTCTACTCATGTGTTATGAAAATATGGGTGTTACAATATGGTATCAGAGCAATTTGGTAAATGGTCACTAGGAAAATATGATTCTCGTAGTCACCCTATGATGAAAATGAGAGATTAGGGTTTAGGGATAGATTCCAAAAAGGAATGCCATAACCTAGAACGGTTAAGAGTCTTAACCTCAAAATATATAGATATCTTAGAGATAGAAGTCAACCTAGCCCAGAGCTAAAGTAGCAACCTAAACCTACCTAATGAGATAGCTCTCCATCCTCAATGGTTATGGCCAACCAATTGAGAATGGAAGAGGGATGTCATGAACATTAGGCTTTGATGCATATCTCATTTCTTACTAGTGCATGTGGTATGGGGCACATGTATTAGTAGGTTAGTGAGAGGTAGTATGTCAGGATCCCACATCTCTGGGTATGTGCCTGATCACCACATATCTAGGAATGTAGGAGTTACCTAAAGAACCTAATATTTGATAATCATGTACACCTAATGTTAGAAAGTCATGACAAGGTTGAGTCATATGCCCTAAGTGTAGAGACCAGTTTAGCTTCATAGACCTTAAGTATGAGTTGAGTAGTAGACCAAGGTAACAAGTAATGCTCACATAATCATTTCGTGAGATACGTTACATATCTCTTTTCATGCAAAAGTTTGAACATAAGTGTGCCTTACAATAAATTAAGAGGAAAGCAGAACCCTAAGGTGGGTAGTAGCCTAGAGAAATTGCAAGGATGAAATTTATTTCAAGGTGGGTAGAATTGTAACATCCTCAATTTCATAGCTAATGTAAGCCTTTAATGTGGGGTTTTCTAGTAAGTGTATGCCAGGGGACCTAATGAACCTAACATGGCTAAGTTTGTAATTAAGTTTACAAAATTTGTGATACAAGTCATCTGGTCAACCAATACACACATAATGACTTAAATGTGTATGATTGTAGTCGGTTGTATATGAATATAAATGAATTATTCCTATGTACAATCATGTGAAGAATATATATTATGATGAATCCAGTTCATGGCTTGAGCCTTAGACCTAGCTTAGGTCTTCATGTTATGTAACTAAAGAAATATTGATCACATGTGTTATACATGAGCTTCAATTGAGAAATTATATTGATTGAAGACTTATTTTCATAGTTTGGAATACAATTAAGCTCATGGACCCTTTAAAATACTAAGGGATGGGTCATGTGCTCTATAGCCCAATTCCAGCCATGTTGGACCAATTAAGTTTTACATATAGGTCCTTGGAGTACAAATTGAGAATTAAGTATTTCATGGCCATAATGAATGCTCAAAATATTTTTAGTAGAATAATAATTAGAATATAAGATGGTGGGAGAAATTTCAGATGGTTTTGATGTATATAGTAGCCTAGGTAATTAAATTAGTAATTATATTATTTTTTATTTAAAAGACATGTTTGGAGTGTTTGTACAACTAGTTTTTACTTAAAATCTTGCTCATGTGAAGTTGATGATAATATAGTATTTATTCCAAAATTTGAAGTCAAACTGAGCTATAGGGTGGATTATATAAATATTTCTTTGATTTGGAGTTTTAACAAAAAGAAGAAGAAAAAGAAAATAAAAAAGGGGGGCGACTCCAGTCCGTATCGGGCTGAAGAGCCGCACCCAATAGAGCAGGGGGCGGAACAGAGCCCCCACAAATGGGAGCCTTGCTCGTGATTCGGAGGGCTAGAGGCTATAAAACCTCTCGACCCTTATGCTTGGTGGCGGCCAAACCCTATTCTGGGGTTTTTGATGCGAAACGAGAGCAAGAGCAAGAGAAAGCGGGGAGAGGAGCCATGGCGGAGGAAGTAGGGAAGAGGCTAACAGATTCGATCTTGGTCTAATGGTGCTTATGGACGGTGCCGCCAAGGGCAGGGAGGTCGGACGGAGGTAACTGGCTCTGGGGCGCAATCTATGATGACTTGGCTGTCGAGATTGAGGGTGCCAAAGGCAAACCCTACGGCTACGGCAGCCTGCACGTAGAACAGGGGACCTCCCCTCATTCTGTTCATGGGTGAGGAAGAAGTCGGATCCAGTTGGATCCGTGACCAGCTAAGGAACAGAAGAGAAGGGGTGCCACCATCTATGCCCTTTGGATTCTAAATCGACGGCTGATATCAATCCAAACAGAGGTAACTTTTGAAATTCACATCTTGAGATTGGGAAGTCAGATTTTATCAAACAAGATACCTGTAGAAATCTCATGACAAGTAATATCACATAAAAATACTTCCAGATTATGATTTTGATATCTGATATTTATTAAAAATAGTGTTTTCAAAACTATATGATTTTGATGTTTGGTCAATTAAAAATAGTAAACGCCTTTAGAAATTCATGCAAATTTTACTACATGTGTATTATGACATTCTTAACATGATTTCAAAGCCTGATCTTTATTATATGAAGTTTTATAGAGGTTTTTGATATAAACCCTAATAAGGGTATTTTGGGTATTTCACCCATGATATGATTTTTAAATGACCTGATATTTTAATATATGATCATTCCTACATTATATGAGTACTTTTCTAGAGATTTGATGAAGTTTCTTGTGCTATTACATTAGTATTTAGTTTTAGATGAGTAGCCATTATGAACGAATAATAAATGATTATCCTGACACTATAAGAGATATATGTATGGCCAATTAGGCCTGATATTAGTAATGTGATGGTATTCTACTTTGATTTCCTAATCGAGTCAGTAAGTTTAGAATATGTGACTATATTTGAGAATTATTCTCATTATATGAAGTATATGTTCATATTAGTGCATAAGACGATTTATGTTTTATTTGAGTATAAAGATAATACTAATTATATAGTATGAGTTTTATTTTATTCAACGCCAAGATTTAATGGTGATTTTAGATTAAAGTTATGTTTAGTCTAAATAAGAACCCTAAGTTGGTATATATAGTGAGGAAGATGGGGTTTTGAGATTTAGAAATAGCAAGAGCGAACATGTACTTGGACTTATAGAACTTTGATTATATCCAGGTGATTAAGATTTAGAAAAAGAAATCAAGAATAAGTTAAGGACATCATCAACACAAAAGGTAAGTGGTCCATGCCCATGAGTACTCATGTTTTAAGTTCAGTATGTTTACATGTCTCCTGTTAAGACTTTTATAATTTATATAGTTCAATGTTCTAAGATTTTAAGGCAAACAAGAATATTCTCATATCTCTATCGTTATGCAAGTTTAGATATCCAAAATCTCAAATAGAGACATGTTTCTCAAAATAGTTGTGACCCATGGACCAAGTCCACGAGTAACTTAAAGAATCATGTTCCTACAAGATCTCTTAGAAATGTTCAAAATTAATGAATAAGATTGTAAGATAAGATATGCAAGTAATGTAGCCATACTTAGTTGGTGATTGGTGATAGTTTTGTATTGAGAATTTAAGTACACATATGTTGCCAGGATTTCTCATATTTATAGGCATAACTATGTATTATGATTTCAAGTAGAAACATGACATTAAGATTTCATGCATATGTATAGATATAACAACTAGATTCGTTAGAATGAATAATATCTAGAATTTAATTACAATATAAGAACATGAATTTCAGAATATTAAGACATGGTCTACTTTTAGAAATAAAGGTACTTTTGGGGTCACAATGTATTATAAAAATGAGTTCATGATGGAATTATAAGATAATGACACATTAAGTTATGACTAGGTTGCAATACAATATTTTATAAGATTTCTATTTTTATATTTAAGGTTTAATCTGTAAGTTCATATGCAAAGTTTTGGGGTAACATCATATCTTATAAGAAGGATTGAACCATCTTGTCAGAATTGATATTTTTAGATATGTTGTACTTATGATACTCTCATAAGCTTGACTTAAGATACTTTGTATACTTAATATTTCTATATTCATGTCAGATCATTTCTCATAAGACATTAGACTCATTTATGATATAATTGGTATAATGAAGTAATCTTACCAAATAAGAGTTTTAGAATAAGGTTTGCCCAAATAATGAGATACATGTTCAAATCCAGTAATGAATTCAATTTAGAATTTAAGAATAAGATCTTCAGATTCAGACTTAGACTACTCACAATGTGAGTAGCCAGATTTTGAATAAAGATACATGATATGGGTTATAGACCCGATCTCAATTATGTTGTAATTTGAAATACATATCCAATTCCATAATAGATTCAGTTCAAATTTGAAAGAGCAAAGATTCAGATTTATATTTCAGATTAAAAACTAAGTACACATTTAGTACTCAGTTTCAGATAAGTTCAGATCAGAGTTTCGTAAAGATAGACTTAAGATAATTAATTCATAACCTTCACATAATACATTATATAATAAGTCCTCACCAGAGTGTCCTGGGATGATTCATAGGGCGCATTGCGCCAGACACTGCGGGTGTCACAGAGGGCATGTTATGCCAACAGAGGGTGCGTTGCACCATAGAGGACACTTCAGTGTCAATAGATGGCACATTGTGCCAACAGAGGGTGTGTTGCACCATAGAGGACACTTTGGTGTCAACAGAGGAGGACTTATTGTATAATGGTGGCCACAAATATATAAAAATCGTAAGTAAAAGATACTTAAGATTAGATCATGTCTATAATCTCATCCACGAGTGTGATGAGAGGAATTCAGATAAGATATTTATGATCTATACACTTTGGCGTAGGCCATGAGACCCAGAGTATAGGTCTCTAGAAAGAAAAAATAGAAAATAAGAGTTTGAGTAATGAGAGATAATATGTTTCTAGATTTAATCAGAGTTAAATGTTCATTTCATATTTATGATGTTCAAGAATCTTTTGTAATATTTCAGTTCTTTAGCAATGTATATTTTAGAATACTCATGATACTTACTCTAATGACTGTTTTTCCCAATGCATGGATGGGGACGCGATATCCGCAGGTTTTAGAGAAATTGAAGAACAAAGGGACCAGCAAAGGCCTAAGAGACTTTCAAGCTTGCATAGTGGGGTGCCATCTACCTAGATGATCCTGAGCATTGAAATCTTTTTATTATGATGCATAAACATGATGTAGTTTTATGTTGACAAAAAGCTATGTATGAATCAGTTTTACTAGTTTTTCAAAGTTTTTCATTTACTTTTATTGCAATGGTTATCATGTTTATGACACTCCCAGGAAAAAAAAGAAAAAAAATATTGCTTCCGCTCATGTGTTATGAAAATTTGGGTGTTACAATGTGTGTGCTTCACACCATATCGGGCAGAGAGGTGTGTGTGTGCTTCACACCATATCAGGCAGAGAGGTGTGAGTGTGCTTCACACCATATCGAGCAAAGAGGTATGTGTGTTCTTCACACCATATCGGGCAGAGAGGTGTGTGTGTGCTTCACACGATATTGGGCAGAGAGATGTGTGTGTGCTTCACACCATATTGGGCAAAGAGGTGTGTGTGTGCTTCACACCATATCGGGCAAAGTGGTGTGTGTGCTTCACACCATATCAGGCAGAAAGGTTTGTGTGTGCTTCACACCATATCGGACAGAGAGGTGTGTGTGTGCTTCACACCATATCGGGAAAAGAGGTGTGTGCTTAACCCAATATCATTTGTGAGGTGTATGCTTGACCTCCTATCGTGCAAGAGGTGTATAATACACCACCATATCGTGTAAGAAGGTATAAAATCATATCCATATCATTTTAGTGGAGTAGGTGCATCACCATATCGGGTTAGAGGTGCTTGCTTGTATTCTTGAACCCGATATCACTTTATAAGGTGATACCATCTTCTTCAAGCTCTAGAACTTCTTTCTAACTATTAAAGTTCATGGAAACAAGTCTAAGAAACTAGTAGAACTCATAATGTCATCAACTATTTTAGAAAATTTCAGAATTAAAAGTAGATCATTAAGTATAGCAATTTAGGTGATGAATATTAACACGTTAGAGTTCAAGTTATACAACCCACCTTAAGAACAACTTCAAAGCTCCAAGCTCCAAAGATCCACGTTCCTAAGGTTGAAGATGACTTATCAAAAGTCCAAGCTCATTCACAACTCCTTCATATACAAGGAATCACCATGGATAAGCAATTGGTGAAGAAGAAAAGAAAGGAAGATCATAACCCTAAAATCATGCTTCAATCCAAGGTTGAAGATGATCATGGCCTCACCTTAGGGTTAAGTATTGAGCTCCCTCTTGCTCCTTAGCACCTTGAATGATACCTGACTACCCTTGCACGATATTCCATCACTTGTGGCCGATATCCCCCTCACTTGTGGCCAAAAACACTCCACTTGGATGATATCGACTTGCTATGGCCGATATCAACATGTTATGGCTGATATTACTTGTTATGGCTGATACCCAAGGCCTATTGACGTGTATTTTACTACGCGCTAAAACGCAAGTATACGCGTCGAGTAATATAGGCCTTGTGAGGCCCGAGTCGAACTCAGGGATACGTGAATTATTGGAGACTTCTACTAACTAATCGCAATCAGCTAGACCAATTAACAAAATAGGGTTTTGTGTTCAAATTAAAAAGAAAATAAAAATCAAACAAAGAAAACAATCAATTAAAGGTTAATTTAATCAATTAAAAGGGATATCTTTAGGATGGCGGTTTCACAGCGGGTCAACATTGTATTAGGTTTTATATAATTCCTCACACTTCTCTCTCTATCCGGGTAATGGCCTGAAATGAGAATTACCCACTGTCGTGGTGTAATTCACTACTTAGGTTTAGGTTGATTCCACCGTCGTAGTAATCATTCCCCTAAACTAAGTGCATTATAAACGGTCTCTCAGTTCCCACCATTAATTTTACAACTCCTTTGTCAAGGGTTTTATTGATTAATGTAGAATTCGTCTCTTTTCAACCGTTAATCCTTCTGTCGAAGTGATTAAGGGTGTTAAATTATTATTATGGTGATCAAGCATAACAATAGAAATGGAGAAAACGAATCTATACCACAGATTTGAGAGAAAAATATGAATTATTGATATAAAAATGTCATACAATGCATTCCCGGGCTACTCCCGGTCCTAAAGATTGAGGGTTTTAGCCTCTCATGTTCATCTCACACGAATACATGGTAGAAATTGGGGAATTCATAAGAAAAACGGGAAATAAATGGGAAAACCCCTGAACGGAGAAGAACCGGTGGATCCTTGGCGTAGAACACGAGCTTTCCCCACCTGTCGGTGGTGGAAATCGTCTTCGGCAGCGTCCGAATCACCCGGGATGAGCTTCTCAGCCTCCGTTCTCCTTTCTCTCCTCCTTGGCACTCGTGCAATCCAAAAATGAGATGATCCTCCCGTGTGGGCGGCCGTCATTAGGTATAAGTCCCTAATTAGGTCGTCAAATAACAACAGCCGTCCGATTGAGATCAAAACAGATCCAACGCATATCTGCCGGCGTCGATACCATCGACCCACGTCGATGGTATCGACGCAGCGGATTAGCGGCAGCTTTCCTTTCTTTTATTCTGAGCGCCTGTGGTGATCTCGATACCATCGACTTGGGTGTCGATGGTATCGACTCCTTTAGCGTCGGTTGTTGTCGTTTAGCGACGTTGTAGCTCCCCTTGTGTCGATGGCATCGACTTGGGTCGATGGTATCGACAGTTTCCTCGCCAGCAACTTGAAGGGATCTCGATACCATCGACTTAGGTGTCGCTGGTATCGACTCTGTATTGCTCTTCTCGGCTGACAACCTGTGGCTTGGTCGATGGTATCGACTTCCGTCGATGGTATCGACGGAAGCAGATACTTGTTCTTCCTGAAATTTCACAACAGGCCCAAGTAAATCCACACAATTTATAATAAGATGATAAATAATGCTCAAAATAGTAAAACAAAGGGGATTTGATATAAAATGATGGCAAAGACCAAATAAAGTGAATTATGCAATAATATCCATGAAAATGAGTAATTAAGGCACAAAACACATATGAAATAGGTCTCTAAATGCGACTCAAAATCATCGCATCAAACTCCCCTAAGCTTAAACATTGCTCGCCCTCGAGCAACTAATCCTTAGAATAGGATTGCAGATGTCAACTAAAAATCAACACATCACCCCACATTCCACATGACTCCCACTGGACGTTCTCAAACCGGCCTTTCCTAATCACAGAACAGTAATTACCCTACAGGCGACAATAATCATCAATAAGAAAAATTATTCTTCAAACCGATGAACACTATCACATAAGGCAGTTAACATAATAAAGTTCGCCGATTCAGCATTGGTGCATCTTGTGATCGCCTACACTACGTTGCTCGCCCTAACTACCATCTACATGGAAGCTGTTCTCCTGATAAACATGAGTGAGGAGAAAATCACGGTGGCCTACCGATCCGAGCAACGGGTGGATGGAATGGGTGGTTCATGGAAGAATTTGGAAGTATTACACAGTTTCAACATGCATAAAACAAAATGCCCTAAATGATGTGAATGCACATTAAAAATGCCCTAATGCCTATAATTGGGTGAAATGATGCATGCACTAACCTTCCACCTCAAAAAGAGATAGAAATCTAATTAAGCCACATCATGTACTCAGTTTCCTTGTTATGCAAGTGATATTATGTTCCTTTCTCCCTCTCATTCCATTTCCTTCTAAATTCTCTTCTCTTTTTTTTTCTTTTTTTTTCAATTTTTTTTCTTTCAGATTTTTTCTTTTCCTCTTAGCCCACATATCCATAATTGCTTAGAGATACATGTGTTAGGCTATTTTCTTCATGATTGGAAATCTTTTACTATTGCGAGGGTATGGGACAATTTAGATCACTTTGTAAGACAACCTGAGGTACATGGTGTACTTATGCGTGAAAATCATGAAAGTTATGAGTGCAACTACATGACATGCACCTAAAGGTAATGTGCATGAATCACTATACATTTTTTTCTCGTTTTATGCAAAAGTATGAAAATAACAATGCAAATCCTATCTACATGCTATGCACGCAAAAGAAGTTAAAACTGTACTTTACTTCCAATTCTTGGGTGGATTATGGAAAAATGAGGTGGAATGATCACAAGATTAAGTGACTGAACCTTAGAAGAATATTATGTGTCCCTCCTTACTGACATGTGTAGTAGTTCAAAGGGTTTTTTTTTTCTTATATCCAATTAAGGTCTCATTACCTTTTGATTAGGTTAGGCTCAAACAACTGTTACTATCCACTTTTCATGAGTCAATGGGGGTGTGGGTGTGACATATTGCTTCAAACGTGTATTTTACTACGCGCTAAAACGCAAGTATTTTACTACGTGCTAAAACGCAAGGTGTGGGTGTGACAAAACTTGACGTGTATTTTACTACGCGCTAAAACGCAAGTATACGCGTCGAGTAATATAGGCCTTGTGAGGCCCGAGTCGAACTCAGGGATACGTGAATTATTGGAGACTTCTACTAACTAATCGCAATCAGCTAGACCGATTAACAAAATAGGGTTTTGTGTTCAAATTAAAAAGAAAATAAAAATCAAACAAAGAAAACAATCGATTAAAGGTTAATTTAATCAATTAAAAGGGATATCTTTAGGATGGCGGTTTCACCGCGGGTCAACATTGTATTAGGTTTTATATAATTCCTCACACTTCTCTCTCTATCCGGGTAATGGCCTGAAATGAGAATTACCCACTGTCGTGGTGTAATTCACTACTTAGGTTTAGGTTGATTCCACCGTCGTAGTAATCATTCCCCTAAACTAAGTGCATTATAAACGGTCTCTCAGTTCCCACCATTAATTTTACAACTCCTTTGTCAAGGGTTTTATTGATTAATGTAGAATTCGTCTCTTTTCAACCGTTAATCCTTCTGTCGAAGTGATTAAGGGTGTTAAATTATTATTATGGTGATCAAGCATAACAATAGAAATGGAGAAAACGAATCTATACCACAGATTTGAGAGAAAAATATGAATTATTGATATAAAAATGTCATACAATGCATTCCCGGGCTACTCCCGGTCCTAAAGATTGAGGGTTTTAGCCTCTCATATTCATCTCACACGAATACATGGTAGAAATTGGGGAATTCATAAGAAAAACGGGAAATAAATGGGAAAACCCCTGAACGGAGAAGAACCGGTGGATCCTTGGCGTAGAACACGAGCTTTCCCCACCTGTCGGTGGTGGAAATCGTCTTCGGCAGCGTCCGAATCACCCAGGATGAGCTTCTCGGCCTCCGTTCTCCTTTCTCTCCTCCTTGGCACTCGTGCAATCCAAAAATGAGATGATCCTCTCGTGTGGGCGGCCGTCATTAGGTATAAGTCCCTAATTAGGTCGTCAAATAACAACAACCGTCCGATCGAGATCAAAACAGATCCAACGCATATCTGCCGGCGTCGATACCATCGACCCGCGTCGATGGTATCGACGCAGCGGATTAGAGGCAGCTTTCCTTTCTTTTATTCTGAGCGCCTGTGGTGATCTCGATACCATCGACTTGGGCGTCGATGGTATCGACTCCTTTAGCGTCGGTTGTTGTCGTTTAGCGACGCTGTAGCTCCCCTTGTGTCGATGGCATCGACTTGGGTCGATGGTATCGACAGTTTCCTCGCCAGCAACTTGAAGGGATCTCGATACCATCGACTTAGGTGTCGCTGGTATCAACTCTGTATTGCTCTTCTCGGCTGACAACCTGTGGCTTGGTCGATGGTATCGACTTCCGTCGATGGTATCGACGGAAGCAGATACTTGTTCTTCCTGAAATTTCACAACAGGCCCAAGTAAATCCACACAATTTATAATAAGATGATAAATAATGCTCAAAATAGTAAAACAAAGGGGATTTGATATAAAATGATGGCAAAGACCAAATAAAGTGAATTATGCAATAATATCCATGAAAATGAGTAATTAAGGCACAAAACACATATGAAATAGGTCTCTAAATGTGACTCAAAATCATCGCATCAAACTCCCCTAAGCTTAAACATTGCTCGCCCTCGAGCAACTAATCCTTAGAATAGGATTGCAGATGTCAACTAAAAATCAACACATCACCCCACATTCCACATGACTCCCACTGGACGTTCTCAAACCGGCCTTTCCTAATCACAGAACAGTAATTACCCTACAGGCGACAATAATCATCAATAAGAAAAATTATTCTTCAAACCGATGAACACTATCACATAAGGCAGTTAACATAATAAAGTTCGCCGATTCAGCATTGGTGCATCTTGTGATCGCCTACACTACGTTGCTCGCCCTAACTACCATCTACATGGAAGCTGTTCTCCTGATAAACATGAGTGAGGAGAAAATCACGGTGGCCTACCGATCCGAGCAACGGGTGGATGGAATGGGTGGTTCATGGAAGAATTTGGAAGTATTACACAGTTTCAACATGCATAAAACAAAATGCCCTAAATGATGTGAATGCACATTAAAAATGCCCTAATGCCTATAATTGGGTGAAATGATGCATGCACTAACCTTCCACCTCAAAAAGAGATAGAAATATAATTAAGCCACATCATGTACTCAGTTTCCTTGTTATGCAAGTGATATTATGTTCCTTTCTCCCTCTCATTCCATTTCCTTCTAAATTCTCTTCTCTTTTTTTTCTTTTTTTTTTCAATTTTTTTTCTTTCAGATTTTTTCTTTTCCTCTTAGCCCACATATCCATAATTGCTTAGAGATACATGTGTTAGGATATTTTCTTCATGATTGGAAATCTTTTACTATTGCGAGGGTATGGGACAATTTAGATCACTTTGTAAGACAACCTGAGGTACATGGTGTACTTATGTGTGAAAATCATGAAAGTTATGAGTGCAACTACATGACATGCACCTAAAGGTAATGTGCATGAATCACTATACATTTTTTTCTCGTTTTATGCAAAAGTATGAAAATAACAATGCAAATCCTATCTACATGCTATGCACGCAAAAGAAGTTAAAACTGTACTTTACTTCCAATTCTTGGGTGGATTATGGAAAAATGAGGTGGAATGATCACAAGATTAAGTGACTGAACCTTAGAAGAATATTATGTGTCCCTCCTTACTGACATGTGTAGTAATTCAAAGGTTTTTTTTTTCTTATATCCAATTAAGGTCTCATTACCATTTGATTAGGTTAGGCTCAAACAACTGTTACTATCCACTTTTCATGAGTCAATGGGGGTGTGGGTGTGACATATTGCTTCAAACGTGTATTTTACTACGCGCTAAAATGCAAGTATTTTACTACGCGCTAAAACGCAAGGTGTGGGTGTGACAAAACTTGACGTGTATTTTACTACGCGCTAAAACGCAAGTATACGCGTCGAGTAATATAGGCCTTGTGAGGCCCGAGTCGAACTCAGGGATACGTGAATTATTGGAGACTTCTACTAACTAATCGCAATCAGCTAGACCGATTAACAAAATAGGGTTTTGTGTTCAAATTAAAAGGAAAATAAAAATCAAACAAAGAAAACAATCGATTAAAGGTTAATTTAATCAATTAAAAGGGATATCTTTAGGATGGCGGTTTCACCGCGGGTCAACATTGTATTAGGTTTTATATAATTCCTCACACTTCTCTCTCTATCCGGGTAATGGCCTGAAATGAGAATTACCCACTGTCGTGGTGTAATTCACTACTTAGGTTTAGGTTGATTCCACCGTCGTAGTAATCATTCCCCTAAACTAAGTGCATTATAAACGGTCTCTCAATTCCCACCATTAATTTTACAACTCCTTTGTCAAGGGTTTTATTGATTAATGTAGAATTCATCTCTTTTCAACCGTTAATCCTTCTGTCGAAGTGATTAAGGGTGTTAAATTATTATTATGGTGATCAAGCATAACAATAGAAATGGAGAAAAAGAATCTATACCACAGATTTGAGAGAAAAATATGAATTATTGATATAAAAATGTCATACAATGCATTCCCGGGCTACTCCCGGTCCTAAAGATTGAGGGTTTTAGCCTCTCATGTTCATCTCACACGAATACATGGTAGAAATTGGGGAATTCATAAGAAAAAATGGGAAATAAATGGGAAAACCCCTGAACGGAGAAGAACCGGTGGATCCTTGGCGTAGAACACGAGCTTTCCCCGCCTGTCGGTGGTGGAAATCGTCTTCGGCAGCGTCCGAATCACCCGGGATGAGCTTCTCGGCCTCCGTTCTCCTTTCTCTCCTCCTTGGCACTCGTGCAATCCAAAAATGAGATGATCCTCCCGTGTGGGCGGCCGTCATTAGGTATAAGTCCCTAATTAGGTCGTCAAATAACAACAGCCGTCCGATCGAGATCAAAACAGATCCAACGCATATCTGCCGGCGTCGATACCATCGACCCGCGTCGATGGTATCGACGCAGCGGATTAGCGGCAGCTTTCCTTTCTTTTATTCTGAGCGCCTGTGGTGATCTCGATACCATCGACTTGGGCGTCGATGGTATCGACTCCTTTAGCGTCGGTTGTTGTCGTTTAGCGACGCTGTAGCTCCCCTTGTGTCGATGGCATCGACTTGGGTCGATGGTATCGACAGTTTCCTCGCCAGCAACTTGAAGGGATCTCGATACCATCGACTTAGGTGTCGCTGGTATTGACTCTGTATTGCTCTTCTCGGCTGACAACCTGTGGCTTGGTCGATGGTATCGACTTCCGTCGATGGTATCGACGGAAGCAGATACTTGTTCTTCCTGAAATTTCACAACAGGCCCAAGTAAATCCACACAATTTATAATAAGATGATAAATAATGCTCAAAATAGTAAAACAAAGGGGATTTGATATAAAATGATGGCAAAGACCAAATAAAGTGCATTATACAATAATATCCATGAAAATGAGTAATTAAGGCACAAAACACATATGAAATAGGTCTCTAAATGCGACTCAAAATCATCGCATCACCTATGAACGATACCACATCACCTATGTACGACACAAAGGCTCCATGCATGATATCTAAGAGCAAGGAGGTGGTAGGATTCAAAAAAGTTGACTAAGGTGTGATACACCATTCGAACAAAACGTCATTAACTAAGCGGAAGCGATCATTAACAGTGGATTACTGAAAATCACTAAAAATTAAAACCTTTTGCAAAGAGATCCATTTCCAGAAAACTCTTATAACCAGAACCAAAGTATTACATGTACATTCTGGTCCACAAGTACATACCATGTACCATCTCTTCTCGAGGATTACATACATCAATTGCACTGTTAAGTCTACACGTGAGCAACACAAAACCTCGAGGCATTCAAGCCAAAATCTCAGATCGATTATAAAAACACTAAATACTAACTCCAAGGACCTGAGAGTACAGAGACGACACATAGGACTCTTATCTATAAGACACGACAGTCAGTATCTCCACCTGAGATGTTACTACTGTCCTTGATGCTCCTGTCCTTCCCCTGAAGTATGGCTCTTACCTCCTCGTCCTTTTCCACCTAAAAACGTTGGATCCCACGGGGGTGAGACAATTGAAATTATCCCAGCGAGAGATATAACTCTCTGCCAGAAACATTATTATTGCAAATAAACATTATAAAACTGAGTAGGGATTCTTTTATATTAACAAATAGTATTAATCATGGAATGAACATAATAAGATGATCTCCTTTCTTAAGGAGAACATTACATCTACCCATGGTAGAATTATAAATCATCTACCTGCTTTGCAAGGAATGTAAGGAAACATATGTATCATCTATCAACTGAAGATGCATAAAAGAAATGTAACATCAACCAATGATTTTTGTATTCAATCCTTAAGAAAACATGCTATACGGATGATTACATTTGACAATCACACTTATTCCTTGAGGAGATGAGGTATACCGCTCATACTCCAACCTTCAGTTGCGAAACCCAAAGCCGGTGCAATACAAGGTCAATGGAAGATCCAGCTACCATGACCTCCCTTATCTCAGTCAGTACGAGATCCCATGTAGGACATCTTATGTCTCTACTAAATAGCTTTACAGGATATACTGGAAACTTTGCTATAGAGCTACAACAGCGGCTGCACTCTCTTCACAATCGAGAGATCTCATGTTTATCTCACATCGATCTGACATTATTTATCATTGGGAGATTCGTGATACATCCATCCCGATATCGAGAGATTAGTAATACATCCATCCCGATATCTGGAGATTAGTGATACATCCATCCCGACATATATAATGAAGGATTGAGAGATTTAATGTTTATCTCACATCAATTCCTCCATTAGGGCGTACGAATATTTTTGCCCATCACCCCCGCATATTCAAAAATATGCCTTCTGGGTTATGCCGCAGAGCAACCCGTTTCACCATCCAGCAAATCCTGACGCTGATGGGTCTATGACCAGGGCACTACATGATAAGATTCTACTTGATTAATTAAGTACATTACTATATTATTTTAGCATCAATCAAGTTTTCAAACATGAATTATTATGAAAAATGATACAAAGAAAAGTATAATACATCTATCAAGTACCTTTCAAAACTTTATATAATATTGGGATCTCAATCCCTTATCTCATTACTGGGAATTCACATCCCTTAACAACAACATCACCATGTATACTGGATCTGGGTATTCAAACCCTTAGTTCATCACTAAACATGGTTACCACTTATCAGGTAACTATTACCTCCAGGTCTTCTGACCAAGGTATTCAGGATACTTGTTACACAAACATCTCACATGGCTCACAAGGCCCATTGAGTATCTTGCCGCCTCTCACTAGGCAACAAATTATCACATGGCTCACAAGGCCATTACATCTTGCCACCTCTCACTAGGTAACAACTTATTCACATGGCTCACAAGGCCATTGCACATCTTGTCACCTCTCACTAGGTAACAACTTATTCACATGGCATACAAGGCCATTGATCATTATACTTTTATTCAAGTATTTAACATGCCTTACAAGGTTTATGCAACAAAAGAATTACAACCTTCCCATCATTAGGGTTAGGGTTTCCCTTTCTTATCGATTAGGGTTTCTCTTACATATCATCACCCTTCATTAGGGTTAGGGTTTCCCTTTCTTATCGATTAGGTTTCTCTTACATATCATCACCCTTCATTAGGGTTAGGATTTTCCATTATTAACCATTTAGGTTTCCAAGATCATATTTATTAATGATCACACCCTAATTCATTGCTCCACACATCTAGGAGCCAACATTGATATCATATGTATTCAATCATATTATTTATCATTAAATGAATTATCAACACAAGATATGAGTTCCTCTCTCATCTTTACCAGAATATGATTACATCATGTTTTATTAACTTGGCTTAACCTTTTCTTAAGGTATGTTAGCCTACACTTATCAAAGTTCATTACATCTCAATGTAACAATTGTCATGACACACTTCATGTGTTACTCATCCAAGTATATTGGATTTAAAGTTCATTAAGGTATATCAACCTTGAGGTGCTGAATGTGATATCTATCATGTCTTGATGTATCACTTCCCTCATCACTTGTAACTTACCTAAGTTCATCAACTTATCTTGTATTAGGGTATTTCCCATCCTAATACTTTATGCACCAGTTCATCACATTTATCATGTAATGTATTGGTCATAAGTCACTCATTTGAATTATTCAACCATTATCAATGATATGGACTCATCTCAGATTAAGGCATTATTAATATAAGGTTATCCATTATCAACCACTTTAGGTGTTTCACCTAATAGTATATTAGCCGCTATTTCATTATTAGGAATAGGGTTTCCCATCTTTATCAATTAGGGTTTTACATAACATCACCCTATGTTAGGGTTACACCATTACCCTAGATTAGGGTTTCACCTAGCATTGCCCTAAATTAGGGTTAGGGCTTATCAACCTTCTCGATTAGGGTTTCATGATCTCTTTATCAAGGATCATACCCTAATTACATATTTTATTCATGTTGAAAATGTTAAGGCTTAACCACTACATGATTATTATACATGTATGAATTCCTCTCTCTCTCTCATCCTCTATAGGATGTTAATTACTTCAAGCTTGATTAGATTAGGTCAACCGTTCATTCAAGTACATAAATTTAGGGTTATCACAGTGTATTGAGATATTGCTTCCATAAGCATCAAAGGTTAAACCCTCTAAGGGTACTAATCACCCTAGTACCTTAAAGGTACAACCATTGTAATTATCTTTGATATACATCATTAACAATCATGGGGTTAATTGATCTTTCATCACATTAGGTCTTTAAATGGTTTTGGTTGCATTGAACCTTCAAACGGTTTTGACCCCTCAACCTCCAAATGGTTTTGGAACTGTTTGCCCTCCAAACGATTTTGAAACCGTTTGGGCATCTAGGGTTGAGATCGTTTGCCCTCCAAATGGTTTTGAAACCATTTGGGCATCTAGGGCTGAGATCGTTTGCCCTCCAAATAGTTTTGAAACCATTTGGGCATCTAGGGTTGAGACTGTTTGCCCTCCAAACGGGTTTGAAACTGTTTGGGCACTCAACCCTTGAAACCGTTTGATCACATGTACATTGAAACCGATTGGACCCATCAACATTTGAAACCGATTAGATAAATCAACCTTGAAACCGATTGGACCTCCAAATGGTTTGAGACCGTTTGATCTCAAACGGTTTGAAGACTATTTGATTCCAAACGGTTTCAAGACCGTTTGAACTCAAATGGTCTCAAGATCGTTTGGTCCAAACTACCTTGAAACCGAAAGGATCATCTAGGGTTTCCTTCAACTTATCAATTAGGGTTTGCTTCATTGAATCATTCATCAATTGGAACATTAAGAGTACATCAAATTATAACCCTTGTATCTCCAACCATCCATCATAGCCCTTGACCTCTCAAACGGTCTTGAGACCATTTGCACCCAAACCATGAAATTGATTCAATTCAATTAGGGTTTCAACACTTCAACCCGATTAGAGTTTGTAATTAGTGGGTTATCCATCACTGAAACTATTATGATTCAATCAATTAGAACCATTGGATCAACATACAACTACATTAGCAAGTATCTCCAAATATTCTTGAGACCGTTTGATCCCAAATGGTCTTGAGAACATTTGCACCCAAACGGTCTTGAGACCGTTTGTTTCAATCGGTCTTGAGACCGATTGGTCTCAAGTTGAAACCGTTTGGACCTGATATTTCTTGAGGTGTGTCTAAGATGACATCATCATATTCAAGCTTCAAACCTTCGAAATTTGCTGTGATCTTTGTGGTGATTTCAATAATTAATCAAAAGGAAATTCAGGAAAGAAAAAGGAATCAACATATGATGAAGAAATGAAATCAATAATGATATTTAAGGGTTCAAGTTATATAACCCGCCTTCAAAGTTGAATCCAAGATTCAAGATTCATGTCTTTAATGGTGAATGAATCTTTCTCAACTTCCCAAGGTCCGTCCTCAAGTCTTTGAGTGAAAAGAATGGCTAAAGTTGAAGATTGAATGGAGAAAAGAAGAAAATAAGCATTGAATTTCGATTTCCACCATGAAATCAAGGTTGAAGATGATTATGGAGCTCATATACAGGTTGGGGTACGTCCTCCTATTGCTCCTAAGCTCCCTTGTGCTTGGACAAATCAAGGAAAGAATGAAGAGTCGAAAAATCCTTTCATGTGGGGGTGAAAGAATGGAGTGTATATAAGGGAAATTCAAGAGAGAGAAAGTGTTGTAAAAATCCTTCAATTCCCTAAATTTGTGCCACTTATACCCCTCACTTCCTTGCATACGAAGCCATCATCATACCCTTCGAAATCCCATTCTTTATCCATGAATTAAAAAAAAACAATTAAGCACCTTAATCAATTTAATAATAATATCCAAAAATTAGTGGATAATATTACTTTTTCTTTAACTAATGTGAGTGGGCTCTCCACTCACTTTAGATATTTCGGTGCCATTGCAAGGCACAAGGACGTAAATTCTTATATGAATTCAACCATCACATTTTTGGTTGAAGGGCACTTCCATTAATATATTTATTTTTGCATTAAATTGAACTAAGGTTTCAATTATGCTTAAATCTTGATTATTTTAATATCAAGATTCTCTCTCCCCCAAAGAGATTCAAATGAGATGCCCCTCTGATTTTATTGTCTCTAATTGATACCAAGAAACATTAGGGACTCTCTATAAGTGGTATTTTGCATATTGAACCCTAGGTTTTGGGTAAATTGCTCATTACACCAAAACTAGGTTTTAATGCGCAAACATTGCCTAATAAGCTCTTTCTTGGTGCTCAGGCTTCCGCAAGCCATACCTCTGCATCATTTTCATTCTTACGATGCTTAAACACTTGAGTAATATTTTATCATGTAACATTTGAAAGTTAACCCCTCAACTTGGGTAATTTGCAATTTAGTCCAAAATGGGCGAAACATTGTTTTCAACATTATTAAAAAAGGACTTAATTTGAAACATAAGTTCTCCTTTGGTCATAATTACTTTTCAAAGGATAAAGACAAGAATAAAAATGACTTACTTAAGCAAAACTTATAGGGTTAAGAGGTGTATGTGTGTGCTTCACACCATATCGAGCAGAGAGGTGTGTGTGTGCTTCACACCATATCGGGTAGAGAGGTGTGTGTGCGCGCTTCACACCATATCGAGCAAAGAGGTGTGTGTGTGCTTCACTCCATATCGAACAGAGAGGTGTGTGTGTGCTTCACACCATATCGGGCAGAGAGGTGTGTGTGTGCTTCACACCATATCGGGCAGAGAGGTGTGTGTGTGCTTCACACCATATCATGCAAATAGGTGTGTGTGTGTGCTTCGCACCATATCGGGCAGAGAGGTGTGTGTGTGCTTCACACCATATCGGGCAGAGAGGTGTGTGTGTGCTTCACACCATATCGGGCAAAGAGGTGTGTGCTTAACCCAATATCATTTTTGAGGTGTATGCTTGACCTCCTACGTGCAAGAGGTGTATACTACACCACCATATCCTACAAGAAGGTATAAAATCATATCCATATCATTTTAGTGGAGTATGTGCATCACCATATCGGGTTAGAGGTGCTTGCTTGTGTGCTTGAACCCGATATCACTTTATAAGGTGATACCATCTTCTTCAAGCTCTAGACCTTCTTTCTAACTATTAAAGTTCATGGAAACAGGTCTAAGAAACTACTAGAACTCATAATGTCATCAACTATTTCAGAAAATTTTGGAATTAAAAGTAGATCATTAAGTATAGCAATTTAGGTGATGAATAATAACATGATAGAGTTCAAATTATATAACCCGCCTTAAGAACAACTTCAAAGCTCCAAGCTCCAAAGATCCACGTTCCTAAGGTTGAAGATGACTTATCAAAAGTCCAAGGCTCGTTAAAAACTCCTTCATATACAAGGAATCACCATGGATAAGCAATTAGTGAAGAAGAAAAGAAAGGAAGATCATAACCCTAAAATCATGCTTCAATCCAAGGTTGAAGTTGATCATGGCCTCACCTTAGGGTTAAGTATTGAGATCCCTCTTGCTCCTTAGAACCTTGCACGATACCTGACTACCCTTGCACGATATGCCATCACTTTTGGCCGATATACCCCTCACTTGTGGCCAAAAACACTCCACTTGGCCGATATCAACTTGCTATGGCCGATATCAACATATTATGGCTGATATTACTTGCTATGGAAGATACCCAATGCCTATGCATGATACCACATCACCTATGCACAACACAAATTCTCCATGCACGATATCTAAGAGAAAGGAGGTGGTAGGATTCAAAAAAGTTCACTAAGGGGTGAAAGAAGGGGTATATATACTTGTTGTTCATGAAGAAGTGTGAAAATGAGGTGCCATCAATTTGAGTTACTAGGTGCCACGTGTCCAGTTGACACATGTACTTGCATGAACTCCATCTTTATATTTCCATGCAAAATAAAAACTTGAGGATAATGAAAGGGATAAGGGTAGGCCCCCTTTGGTTATCTTCTAGGACAAGCCACTTCCACTCACATTATTATATTCAGAAATTCAATGCAACCTTTTCCAAAGGAAAGTTGCAAGCCGATAACCATTTCTTTATTGAGGTTCTTATCTCGTTTTTGAAGAGTAAAAGAGTTAACAACATGATATGGGGGTCTCCTCTTTGTCTCCTTGGCCGATAGGGACTCCCATTTAATCACTACAGCCCGATACACTTAATACAAGCTCAAATTAGGGTTTCCATTCAACCCCTTTCTTGGTCTTTTCATCACCAAGAATACCATCACTCATAATTGATTCAAACATGGTGTCTCATTCATTATATCTCCTATAAATGATGCATAGAGGAAGTAGGGATACTCTAGAGGTGGTAATTTTCATATCAACCCTACATTTTGGGTAAATTACAATTTGTACCAAAATTGGTGCACAAGGTACTTGCATCATTCAAACATGTTCAAACTTGGAATTTAGGCTTTCCACAAGCCACAACTTAGCATCATTCTATATATTATGATGCTAAAACACTTAAGTCATGTTCAAAATGTGACATTTTGCAATATAGCCCCTCATCTTGGGTAAATTGCACTTTGGTCCAAAACAAAGGAACATTGCTCAAATAACATTCAATCAGGACCAAACTTGGAACATTAGTGTGTCACATGATAACAAAACACCTTAGAGGATTATATTGAATTTCTAAGCAACTTACTTAGCCAAAACAAATAGGGTTACCTCATAACCCAGGTCAGGGTCATTACAAGTTATGAACCGCTAACAAGGATTTAAACCCCAAAATCCCAGGTAAAGGGAGACCAATATTATTCATTCATCATATCATCAAGTCTCCACATAACATCTTAATGTCATGGAGATACCATATAACTTTGATCAACCCAAAGTTCTTCCACACAGGGTTATCATAGAATCTGTCAGACAGGACACATACTCCACTGTCTTTTTCATTATTGACTGCAGAGTCAACTCTGTGTGAGGTAACACTTTTCTTAGTCAGAGAAACATTATACATACCCTATTTAACTCAGATGTCAAACCTCACTGATTTGTCACCTTTCTCAAATTACAACTTTATGTGATGAGATTCTTGAATTCTGGGGAGTCTTCCATACTCCTTATTCAGTTTAGCGTTTCACTTTCAAGGAAAGACCATAGTTACGTTCTGTCACCCACTTGGGACTACAAGTCCTATCATACATCTGTTGTGCCATCTAATCTATTGACACAACACCAAACTTTCTTACTACTTGTACCAACTATCTCATTAGTTGTACATTCTCTTGTCATAAGGGGAGGTTACTTATCAATTAAGAACTTATCTTAGAGGTATCTCTAGATGTTATGTATAAGTTTCCTTAACAAATCAAGATGGGGGTATTCTAAGAAATTATTTTTAGCTTGATAAGATTTTCCCACAATGATTTTACAATTGTTCCTTCAATTAGTACATCCTTATCGATGTTATGTTTATGTAGAGCATAAACCCCTAACATATGATATCCATACTATTCTATGTAACTAGACTGATTTCACGGTTGGCCATTCCAGGTAACCAACATAAATCATCTGATTAGGAGTTATGTTTTTACTTTCCCATATCACCTGATATTTCTTAGATACCAGAATTCCTTATTTTGGTATTTGTCACGTGTTAAAAACACATCACATCCTCATCATTTCCATCTCTCTGTTGTTATTACCAAATCCACACATATAAATGATCTTTCTTTCATCTTTGGGACATTATTCATTACACATATCTTTATCTTGGAACCCAAGTCCAAGATGAACTGATACTTTTCTAAGTATCCATCAATGGATTATTTCTAATCCATGCACATCAAGTGTCATAGTACTCACTTGATTGCCATGTCCCTAAAAGGAGAGAACACAAAGAAACATATTCCTTTTATCACCCCATCATCACCCATGGTTGTTTATCAAAGAGAAGAGATTATCATCTCCTCTTATTATTGCATGAACTTTCAACTGTTCATGAGCCATTTACTCTTGTTTCATCCTAGGTTCCTTGCCATCAACATAGGAATTATAAGTATGATTACATGTCATCACTCCTTTCTTTGTTATTGTCTAACATGTTCATGAACATTTTGTGATTTTATCACATTTCCCATTTCTACCTTATGGAAAAGATCTTTACTATTCACACAAACTTTATCAAATAGGGATCATCTCCCTTGTTCTCATTCCCTTATCATGAGGATTATATTCTTTTACCTCCTCATGCACACAGATTGATCTGAGATCATCTTAGATTCCATTTACTGCACTTAGGTTGTGATAAAAATATCCATGCCATATTTCCTATTTCATTATGCTCACTAGATTGTCTCAAAATGATTACATGATCAGGGTAATAAGAAAGATAACAATATAAGAGTTCCATACACCCCTCATCTTCAATAGTTGAATACCTGGACAGGGTATACAAGTACTAAGATTAGGTAGTATGCACTTTGTTTACTATCATATTCCTTACTTTTCGTATAATCACAAACACATGATTTAACATTCCTGGATTTTCTCCAGGCATCACTTCTATATCTCATCCTCTTTCACATAGATACAAGCAATTATAGAACATTTAAAAGAATACTGAACGGAATATAAATTATAGTTCTTATCATTTCTTCCCTATGTTCCCATAGGGCAATCAATAGGGAGGTCCATAACAACAATCCTTTTTATGATTATCAGATAACATCAAGATAAGTCATATCAAAATGAAAAAACTCTATCTGACTGTTACCCCTCGCGGTCATCTACCACTTTAGGTTGACTCAACACATAGAATCTAGTCATTTCATGTTGTTGCTCTTGCCTTTTTACACTATTGGGATGTAACTTTCGTAAACCCTACCGAGTCTACCTCATTTGTTGAGTCATTTCCTCCCTTCTTTTCAAAGAAAAGAGTTTAGTATGCTCAACATGTCCATACCTATAACATGTCTTTCCCTCGTACCATGGTCTTATCGCTCTTATTATCGATATAAAAACTAAGCCATGGGTTCTTATAGGTGGAAAGTTAGGACTTTTGTCTTTACTTAGCGACTAGTGCCCTGGTGCACTAGGCATTTATTGCACTGATGGCACCAAAAACTTTGGCTTTTTAGAACAACTAGGAAAATGTCCCTAAAATTATAGAGACCTTACCTTAATTCTCAGCTTATTGCCCCTTCTTGGGCATTACCATCACATATGTACTATCTGTCTATACTTATGGAAGAGTCTATTTTCTTGCCATATGTTAACCTTTCCCACATTTTCCATTATTCTAACATGACTATGTCATTTAGGACCCCTTATAGAGCCCAACGTTTCTGCATTAAGAATTAGTAACCTAGATTGTAATGCTAGTATCCAGTCTGCTATATGTATCACTGTTTTCTTAACCTACCTATCAAGAGCATAAACATAGGATTCTTTATCATGATTGTATCATGATGGGAATTCTCAAGCACTCATTCTTCTCTTTCCTGATCCCTTGCACCCTCTCCTGGTGCAACAACATTGCTCTCAGCAACGTGTTCCTCGTATTCTCCAGTCATTTTTAAACTTCACAATTTCTTCTACATAAGCAGAAGTTACTATAGGGTATACTGGAGGACACTAACACAGACTCAACACCTTAGTCCTATGTATCTGTAGACTCAATGAACCTTAAGCTCTGATACCAAACATGTAATGACCGTCATCAAACCGACAAACAAATCGTTACTAATTAAGCGGAATAAACATAATAAGTGGATTAACAAAAATCACTAAAGTTTAAAACCATTTTGCAAGGAGATCCTTTTCCAGAAAACTCTTACTAAAAGATCCAAAACTCATACATATCATGATTACATTGTACAACATTGTTCCATCTCATCTCTAGGACATCATATAATAGTTGTTCTATCAAAACACATATTGGAGCAACATAAAACCTCGAGGCATTCAAGCCAAAATCTCATATCATTCATGAAACCAATACGAACCAACTCCAAGGACCTGAGAGTACATAGACGACACATAGGACTTCAATCTATAAGACACGACAGACAGAGTACTCAACCTCAGCTGTTGTTCCTCCTCTGTAGAAAGATCTTCACCACCTCGTGCATGTCCACCTAAAAAAATGTGGATCCCACGGGGTGAGACAATTGTCCCAATGAGAGATATAACTCTCTGTCGACCATATTTTTATTGATGATAAACATTACAAAAATTGAGCAGGGGTTCTTTTATGTTAACAAACATGATTAATCATTGTATGAACAGAATTAGATAATCTCCTTTCTCAAGGAGAACATTGTATATACCCATGGTAGAGTCATAATTCATCTATATGCTTTTATAGGAATGTAAAGGATCATAAATAACATCTATCAACTTAGATGTATAACTAAATTGAGCATCAATCAATATTTTCCGTAATCGATCCTTAAACAGATATGCTATACAGGTGAACATATTTTAACAATCACGCTTATGCCCTGAGAAGATGAAGCGTACCCCATTCATCTCAAACCGACCAAAAACTTCTCACAAGTCGGTACCATATAAGGTCAATGGGAGAGCCGGTTGCCATGACCTCACTTGTCTCGGTTAGTACGAGACTTCTTAAGCTTATCGGGACATCTTGTGTCGGTTGCAAATAGCTGTGCTAGGGTACGTAGGCATCCTCGCTTAGAGCTACAACATCAACTGCACTCTCTTAGGGGAAACATCTACTAACAACCATCCCCAGTTATGAAATTACTGAGTCATGGCGACACAAGCACCATACTCTGAGCCACGGGCCAGTTCACTATGCTCAACATAGAGTCTACGATCGAAGTCACACTCGAGCCAGGATATGACATATAGCCAAATCCCCATTCATTTCAGGTTCATAAGGGGATCGACTCACACATGGCCGTCTGTACGCCCCCACACACTCAAACGTATGCACTCTGGGTTATTCCGCGGGGAAGCCGTTTCACCATTCAACAAATTCTGATGCTGATGGATCTATGGTCAAGGCAATTCTTTATAGTTCCTAATGATGTATTACATGTATCACAACATTCTTTTAGCATCAAACAAGTTATCATTATTAATCACAACAAATGCTACAAAGAAAAGTGTAATACATCTATCACGTACTTTTCATATCTTTAAAACATATGATACTTGGGATCTCAGTCCCTCATCACATTACTGGGAATTCTCATCCCTTCACATCATTATCATAATTATTGGATCTGGGTAGTCAAACCCTTGGATCATCACACAACATTGTTATCTCTATAACAGATAAACATTACCTCTAGGTCCTCAGACCCATGTATTCATTTTACTTGTTGTACAAGTATTCCATATGTCTCACAAGGACATTACACATCTTGTCACCTCTCACTAGGCAACAACTTATTCATATGGCTCACAAGGCCAATACATATCTTGTCACCTCTCACTAGGCAACAACTTATTCATATGGCTCACAAGGCCATTAATCATTATACTTGTTATACAAGTATTTAACATGCCTCATAAGGCTTATGTAATAAGAGAAATACAACCTTCCCATCATTAGGGTTAGGGTTTCATGTTCATATTATTAATCCAAACCCTAATTCATATCTCCACACATCTAGGAGCATACATTGATATCATAAGTATTCAATCATACTTATATATTCTCATCATTTATCATTAAATGATAATCAACACAAAGTATGAGTTTCTCTCTCATCCTTACTAGGATATTGATTACATCATACTTTATTAACTTGGCTTAACCCTTTCTCAAGGCATGTTAGCCTACACTTATCAAAGTGCATTAAACTCATTACATCTTAATGTAACAATTGACATGACACACTTCATGTGTTACTCATCCATGTATATTGGATTTAAGGTGCATCAAGTGAATCAACCTTAAGGTGCTAGATGTGATATTTATCATGCCTTCATGTATTACTTCCCTCATTGCTTTTAACTTACTTAAGTTCATCAACTTATCTTGTATTAGGGTATATCCCATCCTAATACTTTATGCACTAACACATCACATTTATCATGTAGTGTATTGGCCATAAGTCACACATTTGAATTACCCAACTATCATCAAGTGATATAGACTCATCTCGAGTTAAGGCATTGTTGATATGCCATTATCAACCACTTTAGGTGTTCTACCTATCAAGGTATTAACCAAACCACATCATTACTTGGTGTTACACTCATCACTCCTAAGAGTGTTTTACCCTCACCTTTACAAGGTGCATCAGATTGAATCATGTATGTCAAGTTGAACACATGTATTGGATTAGGTGTATATCGATCTAGGCGTCATCATATCTCTCAGACCCTTACCCATTAAGGTATCAACCTTACCATTCATATGGTGTATCAACTTCACCATACATGAGTGTAACGTTCTCACCTCTCTTGAAGATATTGGCCACACCACACTTTAGTGTATTGGCCATCACATGTTCTAGGGTATTAACCACCTTATCACTTTTGTCATCTAGTGTATTGGGTTACCCACCATATCATTTTAGAGATATGTGCTCAACACCATATCGTCCAAGAGGTGTATGCTTAACCCAATATCGGTTTAGAGGTGTATGCATACTACCCATATCATTTTAGAGGTGTATGTATGCTTACCATATCGGGCAAGAGGTGTATGCTTGCTTTACACCATATCGGGCAGAGAGGTGTATGTGTGTGCTTCACACCATATCGGGCAGAGAGGTGTGTGTGTGCTTCACACCATATTAGGCAAAGAGGTGTGTGTGTGATTCACACCATATTGGGCAGAGAGGTGTGTGTGTGCTTAACACCATATCAGGCAGAGAGGTGTGTGTGTGCTTCACACCATATCGGGTAGAGAGGTGTGTGTGTGCTTCACATCATATCGGGCAGAGAGGTGTGTGTGTGCTTCACACCATATCGGGCACAGAGGTGTGTGTGTTCTTCACACCATATCGGGTAGAGAGGTGTGTGTGTGCTTCACACCATATCGAGCAAGATGTGTATGCTTGCTTTACACCATATCGGGAAAAGAGGTGTATGTGTGTGTTTCACACCATATCGAGCAGAGAGGTGTGTGTGTGCTTCACACCATATCGGGTAGAGAGGTGTGTGTGCGCGCTTCACACCATATCGAGCAAAGAGGTGTGTCTGTGCTTCACTCCATATCGAACAGAGAGGTGTGTGTGTGCTTCACACCATATCGGGCAGAGAGGTGTGTGTGTGCTTCACACCATATCGGGCAAAGAGGTGTGTGTGTGCTTCACACCATATCAGGAAAAGAGGTGTGTGTGTGCTTCGCACCATATCGGGCAGAGAGGTGTGTGTGTGCTTCACACAATATCGGGCAGAGAGGTGTGTGTGTGCTTCACACCATATCGGGCAAAGAGGTGTGTGCTTAACCCAATATCATTTTTGAGGTGTATGCTTGACCTCCTACATGCAAGAGGTGTATAATACACCACCATATCCTACAAGAAGGTATAAAATCATATCCATATCATTTTAGTGGAGTATGTGCATCACCATATCAGGTTAGAGGTGCTTGATTGTGTGCTTGAACCCGATATCACTTTATAAGGTGATACCATCTTCTTCAAGCTCTAGACCTTATTTCTAACTATTAAAGTTCATGGAAACAGGTCTAAGAAACTACTAGAACTCATAATGTCATCAACTATTTCAGAAAATTTCGGAATTAAAAGTAGATCATTAAGTATAGCAATTTAGGTGATGAATAATAACATGATAGAGTTCAAGTTATATAACCCGCCTTAAGAACAACTTCAAAGCTCCAAGCTCCAAAGATCCACGTTTCTAAGGTTGAAGATGACTTATCAAAAGTCCAAGGCTCGTTCAAAACTCCTTCATATACAAGGAATCACCATGGATACGCAATTAGTGAAGAAGAAAAGAACGGAAGATCATAACCCTAAAATCATGCTTCAATCCAAGGTTGAAGATGATCATGGCCTCACCTTAGGGTTAAGTATTGAGATCCCTCTTGATCCTTAGCACCTTGCACGATACCTGACTACCCTTGCACGATATGCCATCACTTGTGGCCGATATCCCCCTCACTTGTGGCCAAAAACACTCCACTTGGCCGATATCAACTTGCTATGGTCGATATCAACATATTATGGCTGATATTACTTGCTATGGCTGATACCCAATGACTATGCATGATACCACATCACCTATGCACAACACAAAGGCTCCATGCACGATATCTAAGAGCAAGGAGGTGGTAGGATTAAAAAAAGTTCACTAAGGGGTGAAAGAAGGGGTATATATACTTGTTGTTCATGAAGAAGTGTGAAAATGAGGTGCCATCAATTTGAGTTACTAGGTGCCACGTGTCCAGTTGACACATGTACTTGCATGAACTCCATATTTATCTTTCCATGCAAAATAAAAACTTGAGGATAATGAAAGGGATAAGGGTAGGCCCCCTTTGGTTATCTTCTAGGACAAGCCACTTCCACTCACATTATTATATTCAGAAATTCAATGCAACCTTTTCCAAAGGAAAGTTGAAAGCCGATAACCATTGCTTTATTGAGGTGCTTAGCTCGTTTTTGAAGAGTCAAAGAGTTAAAAACATGCTATGGGGGTCTCCTCTTTGTCTCCTTGTCTGATAGGGACTCCCATTTAATCACTACAGCCCGATACACTTAATACAAGCTCAAATTAGGGTTTCCATTTAACCCCTTTCTTGGTCTTTTCATCACCAAGAATACCATCACTCATGATTGATTTAAACATGGTGTCTCATTCATTATATATGCTATAAATTGTACACAGAGGAAGTAGGGATACTCTAGAGGTGGTAATTTTCATATCAACCCTACATTTTGGGTAAATTACAAATTGTACCAAAATTGGTGCACAAGGTACTAGCATCATTCAAACATGTTCAAACTTGGAATTTAGGCTTTCCACATGCCACCACTTAGCATCATTATCTCTATTATGATTCTAAAACACTTAAGTCATGTTCAAAATGTGACATTTTGCAATATAGCCCCTCATCTTGGGTAAATTGTACTTTGGTTCAAAATAAAGGAACATTGCTCAAACAACATTCAATCAGGACCAAACTTGGAACATAAGTGTGTCACATGATAACAAAACATATTAGAGGATTATATTGAATTTCTAAGAAACTTACTTAGCCAAAACAAACAGGGTTACCTCGTAACCCAGGTCAGGGTCATTACATTCTTGGCCTTCCTTATTTGGGGGTTGCCGAGGGGTGGGGTCGTTACATTTTGTATAAGAGCATGACTTTCCATATAATCTCTAATAATTATTAAATTTTACAAATTATTTAGAGCCCAAAGGGAGTTATTAGATAATTTTACAAAGTTGAAGGTGTCTAGAAAAGGATCACGATCCGGGAGCTAACAATATTTTCCTCCGCCCCACTAGTCGGTTTACGAGGACTCCCAGAATCTATGTGACTGCCTTGCCAAAATATGAGGATTTGAATCAAAATAAGATACATCTAGGATTTCTTATCTACTTTCATCCCTTCTTTATCCCTTTTCACTGGAAAAATTTAAGTACTTAAGAGTTTTCTCTCTTTCCACCTCCTCTTGAGTTTGGGGTTAAGAGTATTAAGTATTAAGGCATTCTCCACCAAATAATAAAAGTGGACAAAAGATGTTTTATGGGTTTCCCCCTATAAAGGTAAACCCTAGATGGAACTAGGTCTGGTTTGGGAAACAACCTTAGTAGGTCAACAGAATGGAGGAAATCTAAAGTATATGTTGTAAACCCTAACCTCGACCCAAAACCTTAATCCTGGGGTATAAGCAGAGTAAAAGGAAAAGAGAGAACCCAATAAGTTGGATACCTTGGTTTGTCCATGTATGCAAGTACATAGGCTTTGTTTGACCATGCATGCATATATGTAGGTTAGACATGCATGGTATACATGGAGTACTGGAGTATGCATGGGAAACATAGACAATAAGTGGTTACATGACCCCTAGTGCAACTTTTGGTTTTGGTGACCTGACCTAGGGTGGGCCGTCCCTGAAAAGGAAAAAAGATCTAAGAGAGAGATAACACCCTAAATCGGAAGGTTTGTGGTGACCAAAAAGTCTAAACTCCTCCAGGTAGGAACCCTAACGAGTGTGTTCCCACTCAGATACAAGTAGGATATAGGCATGGACCTACGTGGAAGTGAGTGACATCAAGATTGGAAATGGGATTTAGTTCTAAGCTAGAAGGATAATGCAAGTTGGTTTTTATGAGATAGGAATACTGGAGGAAATGAATAAAAAGTTTTATGTTATACAATGAGATAATATGGTTTATGATGACCTCATTTGGATTTGAGAATTTGACTATAGTTTTGAAGTTGGACATAAGAATTGATAATACAAATATGTACGCTCTATCATATAAGGTAGACTAAGTGAGAATGAGAGGTGCATCTGTAGAAGCCTCAACCTCATCTACAAAGAGGGACCTTTAGCATTAGGACCATTTATAGGGTTAACTCAGGAGAGAGTGAGACCCAGAAGGAGAAGGTTGGGAACCTAGACTCCAAGACTTGAGAAATATTGGTATGGTATGTCCTAAAACAGACTGCCCCTAGGTGAATTGGTCGAGTTGATGTATGTATGACCCCTAGAGGCTTGTTGTACTCTAGATGTCCTTGAAAGGATCCAACCCTAGAGACAGAGAAAGAGGCTTATTATAGCCATGTGTATATAAGATGAGTGCCTACCATCTAGGTGAGGGAAAGAGAGTCCCAAGATCCTAGAGAGGTAAGGAGTGGTAATATGATGTGAAGCCTCAGACTCATATTGGTAACCCTTCTATAGGACTATAATGGTTGTTTACGTGGAAGAGAAAGTTGGGAAGAAAATGCCATATAATGATTTGGTTTGGTACATGCTTGAGCATGACTAATGACAAGGAGGTAAACCTGGGGTTCCTAGACCTAAGAGGGGAAGTAGTGATATCTAGTGCATATAATGCTCACAAGGTTGAGTAAGTTCATAGGGATTAAGCATGGCACCCCCCTCAAGTTTTGGGTTAAAGGAAACCCCACTTGGACTGTGAAATATGATTGATGAGACATTCACACAAGATGGTCTGAAACAAGTCCAACCTTGAGAAATGATGAACAAGTACGACATAATGGAAAACTTAGAAATAGATTAATTAGTTGTCTACTTGCTAGCCACATGTGTGGGTGGAATGATAGGATATATGCTTACATGTGATGATATAAATTTTGGATTCAAGAGAGTTTTTGTGACCCTTGGTACTATCAAGTGATAGTTTTCTTCTATCCTAGGAAAAGACCCTTCCTAAAGGAGTGAGTACCAAAATTTGTTTAAGAATTTAGGCAACTTTAAAGGTCACTTAAAAGAACTTGAGAGATTAAGTGCATGAAGCACAAAAGCACATATATTGAGTATGATTATTTAGACCCAAGTATGAACATCTCTAAGGGACATGAAGAAAAGTCACTATGGAAGTGACCGGTGGAATAGGACCAGGACCAGATGGGTAGGTCTCCATGTTTCCCATAAAGGGACATAAGGAAAACTATGAGTGCCTAGAGAGATGAAGGAAAGTTCGGGTGAGAATTCTAAGGGATACAATGTGATTAGATATTATCAAAGGAACCACAAGAAACATGTGTAAAGAGATAAAATAAAGTTACGATAGAACCCTAAGTCATTCCTAAGGTCAAGAAGGGATGAGACCAATGGGAGTAGGAGTTGATTGTTCCCTGAATGCACAAAACCATAGGGTCGGGAGGTAACAACCATGTTTTCCTGATGCCCATGGGTTAGGAGGTTGGCCGCCTTCATGAGTTCATGGAGCCTGAGGGGTAAATGTGAGAGGCATTCCCTAGATGCATAAGGGTAAGATCACCACAAAAGTATCAGAACCCTAGAGACCTTGACAAAATGACTAAGGATCATAAATATGAGTTATGATAAAACTTTAAGGTTATGTGGAAAGTTTTCCCTACAAGTGTGCATAGAGTGGTAATATGAGGAGAATGATTCTACCTAGATTTGAAATGGTGATGTGTGATGCACTGTCTCTACTCTTGGAATGGGATGAACTTTGTATTTGTACTGTAGCCAAATGCTTATTTTATCTTGTTATGAGTGTGAGAGATGGGATAGATGCATGCTTAAGTTGAAATCTTCTTATGATAATTGAGAATTTGAGATATTACCACACCCCATGCGAGGATATTGAATGAATGGTTTGGAAAATGAGGTGAGCAAGGTAATCACCAAATTAAGATTTCAAATAAGGATATAATTATCCAATGGAATTTGAATTCTATAGGTATGGGATTTGAATCTGGTGACCAAAATGATGGATGCAAAAGCTTGAAGTACCTCCTAACTTAGAAGGACCTAGACCTAGGACAAAGACAATGGATGGAGTATATGAAAGAATGTGATTTTAACATCACCTATCACCCTAGAAAAGCTAATGTTGTAGAAAATGCTCTTAGTAGAAAATAGCTTAGGTGTGCAACTATCTTGTCTATCCAGTGGAGAAAATTGCAAGAGTTTGCTAGGTGGACTCTACAGCTGTTAGAAGACCGATCTGGGTGGCTAACATCCAAGTAAAACTGACCTATTGACTGAGTTGGTAGCTGCCCAATTAGCCAGCCCAGAACTTGACAAGATGAAAGGTTTGTTAGAGAAACCTCAAACCCATCTCTTAATGGGAGTAGGTGGTGGAATCTTCTATAAGAGTCATATTTGGGTTCCTGAAGATTCTCCCTCGAAGAATCATATCTTGCAAGAAGCTCATGGTTCTAAATATAAGGTACACCTTGGCACTATAAAGATGATTAAGGATTTGCAGCGGTACATCTGGTGGCCTGGGATGAAGAGAGATGTATGACATATGCGGTCAGTTGTCTCATGTGCCAGATGGGAAAGGCTAAACACCAGTGACCCAGTAGATTGCTACAGTCGATTGAAATTTTTGAGTGGAAATGGGAACATATCACCATGGACTTTGTGGTGGGTCTCCCTAAGACCAAGAAAGGTCATGATGCAATATGGGTTGTGGTAGATCACCTTACCAAGTCGGCACATTTCCTCACCTTAAAGATCACTGCCAAGGTGATAGACCTAGCTGAACTATATATTAGAGAGATAGTTCTACTTCATGGTGTTCTGAGTTCTATTATTTGTGATTGTGATCCTAAGTTTGCTTCCAAGTTGTGGAAGGAAGTGCATGAAGAACTCAGTACTAGATTGAAGTTTAACATAGTTTGTCACCCCCAGACTGATGAATAGTCAAAAAGGACAATCCATACTTTAAAGGATCTCTTATGAGCATGTGTGTTCGATTGGGGTGGATCATGGGACCAATACCTACCCCTAGTTGAGTTTTCTTACAATAACAACTACCAGGCCAATATTAGGATACCTTCATATAAAGATCCCTATGGAGGTCGTTTCGGTTGCCTCTTTATTGGGATGATGTCAGTGAAAGGACCTGGTTGAGGTCATAGGAACTATAGTTGTATCCTGACAAAGTCATTTTGATCAAGAAAAAGATAAAGAGAGCCCATGATCGACAGAAGTCGTATGCTGATGCAAAGCGGACTGACTTGCATTTCACTGTGGGTGAACACGTGTTTTTGAAAATCTGACCCCTCTGAGCTATAACTAAGAACATAGGAAAGATGAGTCCCCAATATGTGGGTCTGTTTAAGATTCTGGAATGGATTGTTGAAGTTGCTTATCATTTGGCCTTACCCTCTCAGTATAGTATGATGCATGATGTATTCCATGTGTCCAATCGTAAGCGCTATGTGAAGTACCTAAGCGATGTGCTGAGCATTGAACCTATTGAACTCCAAGGGAGGTTGGCGTATCCTGAGTCAACTTTAAGGGTATTGGATACCAAGGTGAAAGATCTCAAGAGTAAAAAGATAGAGATGGTAAAGGTTCTCTAGAAGCACCATGGAGAGGATGAACCCACATGGGAGCTAAAGACAAACATGGAAAAGTCCTACCTTGAATTGTTTGTTTAATTGGTTGAGTTTTGGGGGAAAAATTCCTATGGGGGGGAGGATGTTATAATCTCAATTTTGCTTGTATGAATTGAAATGCAAATTTTCAAATAAAAGGTATTTGAATGGAAAATTGTATGGTTTGTTTTCAAATAATGGATCCTTTTGCAATATTTCCCTTGGATGCATGATTTCGTGATTCATACTGATTGGATAAGTCCAGTAATGATAAAAGGGAATAAGAGATAAAAGAAATCCCATAATAAGTAAAAGGAAAAGAAATAAAGGATAATTGTGTGCATATGTGAGAATTGTGTAGAGTTCTCTAGAAAGTGGCATCGATGGCCAATATTAATTGATTTTCATTTGCACATGGTTTCTAAAAAGAAAAGAAATCAAAATAAAGAAAATAGAAAAGAAAGAAAGAGAAAATGGTTGGATTTTCTCACCTTATTTTTCTGCTGAACAACATGTTGGTATAGTATGCCCAGAGAGACAATCATATGATGATTGCAATGAGGCATATGATACTTGTTTTGATAATGATAAAGGTAATTCTATATATTGTGTTTGTCTCACTCATGAGATGATGACACATACATGATAGATGTCTAAAGAATGATGTGACTTGATGACATATGCCTTCAGGTTGAGGACTTGAACAATGAGACCATATGTATGGTAAGAGTACATACATTCTTGTTATGTCCCTAGTCGGATATTACTGTGGAAGAAAAATAGACAACAATAATACATAAGATTAGAGTGCGTGTTGAATGATGATAGAGTCTCATTAGTCATGATATGTGATATAAAGTCAAGCACACAAATATATGTTAGAGAATAGTATATTGGACAGACCCATTGTGAGAGTGATACATGGATACCATGGAATGGTAGTCACAATCATCTCTCATAGTGATAATAGTGATAGTGGTTCTTAGACCTGAAATCACTGCACTCATCACATGTCATTGGGTACACTTTGACATCATCAAACACATTCCTGAAACACAGGTGTTATAAAGGTGACGGTTGGGTGACTTTGACACATGGGGATAAACTATGAGTGATAGAGATGGGATTTGTCCCTCCCACAAAGGAGTATGATATCCAGGGCCCCTTGATAAGTGAGACTGAGAATTGTATGGCCATAATCATGTTATTCAGTATATGATATGTGAACTCACATGCATCTCAAATAGTTTGCTCTAGGTCAAGGAACATGGATTGAATGTTGAAGAGGATGACATTCCATGCCTCAAGTTCAATCCGAATGTCAGTGACAAAGGAACTAAATGATCACGGTAACACTAATCACAGATTGTAGGTTGAATTTGTTCTCCAACTTTTTGAGTTACTTAGGTAGCAATGATGAGTTACTAGATTCTTCTCATTGCTTGTGATGTTATAAGTTGTTATGAACATTCACTGCCAACGTAAATTGGAACCTGTAGGGTCACACACATAGGATACCCCTGGAAGATGAGATTGTCCATGAATTATGTTTAGATTGAGACTAAAGGTGTTTAGGTACTAAATTAAACAAACAATTGACTGACTGGGCTCAGAACTATCAAGTTCAAGTGTTCAACTAGCTGGTTAGAGTGTTAGGTCAATTGGAGACTACATTGGCAACGCCAGGACTGCCAACCGATCAGTTCACCCTTGTGAGATGATCGGCTGGTGTGAGCCAACCGACTGGTTCACTTGGTGAACCGGGCGGCTCATAGTCCTGCCAACTGAGAAAATTGGGATTTTCCCAGTTGGAGGAAAACTTTCACGTTTCACTTGTTCAACTCAATTGGAATAAGGATTAATCTTTGCATTAATTGGAAACAATTAAGGAAAGTCAATTGCAGGCAAGTATGGGAAGTGAAACGACTAGTTTACTAGGTGAACCAATCGAATCACACTCCCAACTGACCGATTCACTAGTGAACCGACCGGTTCACATTCCACAATACAAACTATTCATAGAATTCTAGATCCTTCTACTCCCAAATAGACTGGGAACCCTGACCCTGCCCTCTACTATAAATAGAGGGGTACTGGGGGATTCTCAGAAGACACAACTCAAAACATTAGTTTCTCTACAAAGTTGTTGTCCTCTTTGGTTCTGGTAACTGAGAGAGCCTGAGCAAGTGCTACCCAACTAGGGAGGCACAACGAGGGAAAGACAACTGTAGAAAAGTAGTCTAAGTTCGGGAGAGCAGGTTGGTGCTAGTACACCAACAAGAGGGTCGTCTCCTTCCTGTCGGTTCTTCTAGAACAACAGGAGTTCTATGTGGTCTGTGTGGACTGTCTATAGAGGCGGGAGATGTCTGCCACTCAGGAGGACACGTCAGCCGCAGTCCATGGTGGAGGCCAAAGTCCATGGCGAAAACCTGGAGCTGCACAGACACCGTCCAAGACATGGCATCAAAGACTGCACATGATTGCAAGGTATTGTTGGTGGGCAAGCCCCAAGACGAGGTATATCTTGCTAAAACCATCCTTCCCATTACATAGTCATTGATGCAATCTCCTGTTATGGGTTAATGGCTATTATTTTTTTTGTTTCTACTGCCTACTCTGAGGCCATAAAAACCAACAGTGGTATCAGAGCCACGTCAATGCACTGTGTTTTGGGATAAATTGATATGATCGGATTTTGGTTTTATCATCATTTTCTTATTGCATACGATGTGAATATTTAAAATGACTAATGTGCATATCCGACTAAATACCATATGTGACCACAAACTAATATACATATATGATATGGTATACACATCACCCTAAAATGGTTTTGATGGTGGATGTGTAGCATGGTTATGGCCTATAAACCCTATGTGTGCTTGGTTGGTTATGGTTGTTTGCATCTCAGTTTTCATACTGAGCCTCTACCTTCTATTCCACATGTAACTTGAGATAACTCGAGATCCTTTCTCTTCTACCTTTGCTCCCCTCAAATGTAACTCGAGGGTACCCAAAAATTATGTAAAAATAGAATAGTTTGTTTTATGTTACATCAAAGAAGAAGACTCTCAGCACCAGACAAGCCGATCGCCTGGAGGACCAATGAGGATTGCTAAGATGGAGCCGGATTGACTAGCTGATGGCCCAACCGCTTGTTGGAGGTGTCCAGACATCGGAGGCCAGACCGACCAACCAACCGACTAGGAGGCTAGCTGATCATGTCATAGGATGAGCCGATCAACCCGAAATGGTTCAAGCATAATGGTCTTCATCAATAGTAGGTTGCATATGATGTAGACCTTAGATGACCATAATTTCTTGTGGCTCCAAGGAATTACAATAGGATGACCATAATCATCGCTTTTATCGACATTGCATGTTTTCTCATTGTGGTTATAGCATGTATATGATACATACTATAAACATGTGGTGATTGGATATGTATATGCACTTATAAAAAATCCCTCAAATAAAATATTAAAGTCTAAGATGCCTTCCATAAGTGGCACACATGAAAAGCTTGATCAACCAAGTGTAGGTTATGCCAAAGCGTGGTGCATGGTCCATCTCGTGGAAGTGTGATGGTCGACATGTATGTTCTACCAAAGCAGGGTGCATGTTTATCATGTCAACTTTTGGGTCGGACTTAACTGGTGATTCTTAGAGAGTCTAAGCTCTAGAGGCATGCAAATGATCATGGCAAAGAGTTGTGCATGTCATCTATCCAAGAGTTGCATATGATGCAATTGGAATGATGTCCTACCTAAATAGTCAAGTTATGGGCGATCAACCAAAGATGACTCATAATTTGATGAAATATGGATCTTGGCCACTAGAATATTGTACACTACAATCTTATAAATTGATACACGAGGGTTATCAATTTGAACAAAATAGTGGGAGTGATAATTAATTAAAGGCCTAATTAATATTATCAAATTTATCAAATCAAACAAATCAAAAATGTTTTGAAAAGTTGCAAAATTCTTTTGTAGAATCCAAATGACAAACACAAATACATTATCATTATGATCAGTTCATAAACGGGATAAACTTCAAATCTGGTTTGGGACCTTTGAGAAGTGTTCTCAATAATGAGTGTAAACTCTAAATTCCTTGAAAGACTAGAGCCAGTGGAACCACTCCAAAATGCGCCTAAGGCTAAAATTGGATGATTACTTGAAGTATGACAATGATGCCTAAGACATCAAGAACCTTATGTTGAGCTATATGAACTATGAGTTGCATAAATTTCTTGAAGCATGGACATTCTTGAGATGGTTATACATCTTACGAATCATGTAAAGCATGAAAAGTATAATGTCTTCAAAGTGATGTTTGAGTATAATCAGACAAATGGAGATCAAGTATAATCTCATATGCTCAATATGATTATGTATATAGATTAACTGTGATTTCTTATAGGTCAAGAGTTGACCAAACATATGATTCTACAAATCGTTGTGTGAATCATATAGCCAGTTTATCAAATGTTGAGAAACTTGGCCAAACCACCGTATGAAGTGCTTGGCATGTTGATGCCAAAGCATGAATGAAGAAAGGACAAAACCTGTGATAATGATCAACAGAGTGAAGTCCATAGACTAAAGCAAGGTCAAGAAGTGTTCTGAAGCCAAGCTTAGGTCCAAGTCTTAATCACTCAAGATATGGAGAGGGGTATGTTGGAAAGGGAAATAACCTATTTATAGAGGATCTCAGGAAGATGAAAGAAATAGAGATCTCTACTTCAGGACCTAAGAAGAAGTAAGCTAGAAATTATGCAGAGAAAGAGTTGCTACCATTACAGTTACAATATAACATTCATGGGCATATAATAGAATTAGTGAATTGCTATTATACATATGCCATCAATGAAATCGTCATACATCTTATATGGACAAGAGTGTAATGGACTGATGTTTCATTTCAATGAAATGATCTTTGATGGCAATGCATATGTCTCATCAACTATACTTGATAGTTAAAGAGACAAATGTGTGTGACACATGTAATGAATGACATGATAACTCAAACTTAAAGGTAATCAATAGTACTTCAATATATTTACTGATGACCTTAGTAGATATGGTAGTTTGTATTTAATAAAATACAAACATGAATCTATTGAAGTGTTCAAGGATATCATAAATGAAGTACATAAAAAACTTTGTATAAGTATTAAATTTTGATATGATCGATTTAGAGATACTTTGAACCAAGAGTTTGAGAACCTTCTAGAAGATCATGATAATGTATCATGATGGACTCCACCTGAAACACAATGATAGTGTATCATGAGAAGTGTATCAGAAAGAAGGAATCACACCTTGATAAGCCAGAGTGTGATTGCTAGCTAAACTTCAAATTTCCTTTTGGGCACATGCTTAACACTAAAACAATGTACCATCTAATTAGTTCAAAGAAAACATATGAGATATGGAATGGGAAGTGTCCCAATATGTCTTTATAAATATTAGGATTGAAAGCCTAAATAAGAAAATGTTCCTTAAAAGGTTTTGTCCACAAATCACATAAATGTTATTTTGTTGAATACTACTTTGATATCCAAATCCAATAACAAAGGTGTTTGGGATCGCTGCATTCTAGACGAGAACCTAGTTCTAAAGGAATCAGTGGGAGAGAAAAGTAGGACTCCAAATGTTTGAGACAAATAAGAAAAACATTGAACTTAAAGAGGTACACTGGGAATAAAGAGAATCACAAAATGTTGTGGAATCTCAAAGTTCCTTAAGTAACACATAAAACTCATGGTTCTGGTAGTACACACCTAGATCTTGAATGATATATGATATCTTATGGACAAGAAGGCAGTGAGTTGATCATATGATGAGTCAACAGTCTACCTAGAAGCTAATGAGAGCTAGAAATTGAGACATGGCTTGAAGCCATGAAATCCAAGATGGACTCCATGTACATCAACAAAGTATGACCTTGGTTGATCCACCTGATGGGGTAAAACCCATAGGGTACTTTTGGGTCTTCCAGAAGAAGACTGACATGGAGGGTAATTTGGTTGCAAAGAATTTCTAACAAGTTCAAGGTGTTGAACATGATGAAATCCTTTCAGCAGTTACCAAGGATAAATCCATCAGGATAATGCCTGCTATTGTAGCTTAATTGAAATAAAGTTCATAAAGTTGCATAGATCAATCTTTGGATTGAAGAGGGGCAACTCAGAACTGGGATATTCTATTTGACAAGATAGTCAAAGAGTTTGACTTGAGCCAAAATAAAGAAGTAATGTGTGATTACAAGAATTTAGTGGGAGCATATGTATATTCCACATATTTATGGGGAATAACATCCTTATACTGCAAATATTAAAACCTAGAAACAAAGTGCATTCTGAAGTTTTAAAGAAGCATCCTATGTGATAGGAATCAAGATCTATAGATATAGATCAAGAGGGATTCTTTACCTAAGAAAGAGAACATACATCGGTAAGATGTTGAAAGGGTTCAACATGATGAGAGAAAACATGTCCATGTTCGATGGAGTTAGTCTCTCAATAGCCAAGTGTCCCAATTCTTATGAAGAATAAGGAACACATGGATATATGCCATATGCATTCAAAATTGGATCTATCACATATGAACTCATCTTGTTATCTTGTATGTATTGGACATGACAAGAAAATATTAGCTAATTATCTTGTATGTATTAGACATGACAAGAATATATGAACTCATCATCTTGTATGTATTGGACATGACAAGAAGATATGAAATCATCATCTTTTATGACAAGATGATATAAAGATCTAATTATCTCATATGTATTGGACATGACAAATGGATATCTGTCAAACTCCAATAAGAGTTACTGGAATACCATGAAGGACATCTTTATGTACTTGTGAAGTACTAAAATGATTAGTTCTTTAGTTATGGTAATAGGGAAGAGTTGGGTGTAAAGAGTTACACCGATGCAAGCTTCCGAAATGACAAAGTTGTGTTTGAACTTGGAATAAGAATTGTTAGTTGGAAATGTTCCAACATAAAACAATTGATTAATTCTACAATAAGAAGCTGAGTACCTTAGTGTTACTAACACTGTAAAGGACACTATATGGATCTAGAAGTTCATATGGATGAACTTATGGGAGGTTCCAACCATTGGTGAATTAGTAGTAATATTGTGATAATAATGGAGCTACTAGTTAGGCAAAGGAATTTTAGATAACATACTACGACACTTCCATATCATATAAGCTATCATACAATAAGGGGATGTGAAACATGCACCATATGCAAAATGCCCAAATTGGCTGTTTGAGCTTTCTCAACTCTACCACCGTCTCGCCTAAACACGCCACCTCACCTATAAATTATGATACCCTCGCCTTCGTCGACACCCTATAGACCTTTTCCTCATGCCAATTTGCCCGAAGGCCCCACACCTAGACACCACCACCCTGCTCTCCTCTCCGGCCTTGCAGCGGGTTTCCATGGACCCTGATGACACCAACAAACCAATTGAGGGGTTAGGTGAGTTCGTCTCTTTCTCCTCTTCATTTTGAGGTCCCTACTTATTAGTTCCGTTCGGATCAAATGGGCAGCACCCGCTTCGCCGCCATAGCTGGGTGTGAGATGGGGAAGAAGCCCAGTGGTGAAGTCCCTATCCTACCCTCACTCATCCCCTTTTCTTTTTTCTTTTCACCAAGGGCATTTCTGCCTTTTCACCCTGTGTTTAGCCCTCGCATTTGACCAAGACTACTAGTGCGGACCCGCGACCGACCGCACATGATTGGCCCAGGTCATCGCAGGCCCAGCCTTCGGGCCAGTTATTTTGCAAACCTGTGAGCCACATGGCATTTCCCTAATCATCGATTTTAGAAAATTCATAACTAATAGTCGATTATCAGAAAAATATAAATAAATAGGCTATGGATTCAGAAAAATAAATCCTATCTAATAAAAATGATTCTCGAGCCTGATTTCCAAGTTTTTTGAGAAGATTTTTCTGTGAACCAAAAGAACTAATTAGAAAGCCCTAAATGAATAAATAATTCATTTCAACATCAAATTAACTAAATGAATATGTTTATCTAATTAGAATAAAATACCCAATCATTTGACCTAGTTTTCAAATCCGAAATTGAAGTTTTTTCTAGAAGGAATTAAATTAGGGTTTCAACCCTTAAATTATTTCAAACCCTAATTCTTGTGATTAAACCCTTGTAATTAGGATATAAGGATCTTGACATCAATAATCGAGGAAAAGTTAAATCTAGGATAACTCAAGTGAGGTATGTGTATTCTAACCCTAAAGTTGGGCATTATTTATCCAAACCTAAATTCCCAATGAGGCATGAGCCTGTTTTATTTATTCTTGCTTTTCCACTATAAATGTTTCAAGGGTCTTGGACCCCACTTGAAAATATTGTTAAACTTCTTATATTTTCCATTGAGATACTTTGGCATGATGATAAAAATGACTAATTAACTAATGTAGTGTACATGAGTATAAACCACCCATAGTTTTGGGCATGGGCTCAGGGGAATGTGACCACTGTCCCCAATTATAAAAATATTAGGGTGTTTGGGAATGTGTTACTCTCCCTCACCCAAAGGTTGAGGTCCGGTAGGTGCCTCATCCCTATATTAGTTTAATGTAGTCACATATAATCATGCATGCAACTTGTTATTGTTTATATTGGCAGAAATTCTTATTTGTTGTACTTGCCTCATACTCTTGAAATCTTATAGTTATTGAACCATTACTGTGCAATATTTAAACTGTTAAATTGTCCTTTATCCTTAATTGACACATACATTTTTATCTCCTTTTGCCGGGTGATCCCAACCACCTAGATCCAGGAAGAGGGATAGGACCAAATCGTGGTGAGGTTGATCAAGTGTGAGACTACCCAGGATGACTAGGTTACTATTGCTAGATCATGTAGTACTTTTTCAGTTTATCTTTCAAAAGTAAAGCTCTATAATAGCATAAGTTTTTACATTCCACTGCTTCTATTGAAATTAAATTGTATTTGGTCCATGCTTATTTAATTGGAATTATTATGCCTTCATCCCTCATCTTCAAGTTTTTATAAAAAGATGTATGCTGTGTATTTTCCGTTAGATTTTAGTAAGGAGGTGATCTTGCTTCTTTACATCATGGTATCAGAGCCAATTCCCCTCCAGTAGGTGGGGCCCATATGGACACATGACATGTTAGTCTTGAGCCATACGATCCAGACATGTAGGAAAGGGATATCCATGGTGATGTAGCCACCCTTGCGCTGGTATTCTGTGATCGGGAGCTGGATGTCCATGGGCCATGTTGGGTCTGCACTGAAATGGGGAAATATTATGAGGCCATGTTGTTGAGCTTTTACGAGGATGTCAAGAGTATAAGTTGGGGATATTGTAATGTCCCAGGATTTCAAGCCTCAGATAGCATGATCTTAAAAGGAATGATTGGACTACCCATATCACCAAGGCGCATCTCCTTTTCCGGGAGCCCATCATAAAAGAACTCCATAGATAAGCGTGCTCAGATTGGAGTAGTACTAGGATGGGTGACCAATCAGGAAGTTTATCCTAACTTGCGTGTGAGTGAGGAAAAAGCATGTTGTTAAGGCTAGTGGTGGTATGTGGGGCCAGTCATCATTCCTAAAACTCTGCTAGAGCCTTGTACATGGGCCCATGTATTACAAATGGTATCAAATTTTGTAGGGTAGATACTAGGGCATGAAGTTGAAAGTGATGGTGTCTAGAAAGGGTCAGAACTTGGGGGCTGGCAATATTTTCCTCCACACCACTAGCTTGTTTTACGGGGACTCTCGAGTTCATATGACACCGGCCTGGCCTGATTTGATATGGAATGCCCAAGATAGCATGCCTATAGGCAATAGTAGCCTCATATTTTTCTATCAAAAACTCCTAGAAATCTTACACTATGACCTTGTCTTTCATGAGAGGAAACTTATTTGGGGACTACTTTGAAACCTACAACCCTCTTGAGACTCCCATCACTCCGCCTCCACCAACAATGACACCTGAGCAGGAGTTGACTATGCTCTATCAACTTCTCTCGACTACTGTGATGGGACAACTTTCTACGGTTGCGGCTTCAGCTAGTAAGCCGAAGGAGTTCACACTGATAGACTTCATAAAGATGCAACCACCATATTTCAAAGGGGAAAATGTGGCCAACATGGTAGACAAACCTGATGACTGGGTGTTAGCCCTAGAGCGCACCTTTGATGGCATGGCATGTCCTCCTCACTAAAAGGTCCGCTTTGCAGCCTATGTCCTAGATGACCCAGCCTGCATTTGGTGGAATGGCATCTCCCGCACCCGAGACACAACTGAGATGACCTGGGAAGACTTCCTTAAGATATTCAGAGAAAAGTATGTCTGCCCAGCTTACTTGAAGAAGAAGGAGGCTGAATTCTACAGTCTTTGTCAGGGGAACCTGAGTGTCTCTGAGTACATTCAGTGTTTCTTACTTCTGGAGTGCTACACCATTGAACTAGGGACTGAGTGTAGATCAACCTTGTTTTTGGAGGGACTCAACTACAATGTGGGCCACAATCTTGTTCCAAAACTACCACTTACCTTCCAAATAATGGAGGACAAGGCCCTGGCTATAGAGTCATACCCTGGCTTCCAAGCTTTCGGGTCGAGTAGCAACAAACAGAACAACTCTGGTGGATATCCAGGAAGAGACCGTTGCAACAGATGCTCCCTCTCTCACCCACCTGGAAAGTGCCCTATGGGCAACACACCACCTCGGTGGGAGAATCGACCTGTACCAGTCTGCCACGAGTGTGGCTAGCTTGGTCATTTTTGACGAAATTGTCCTAGGTTTCAGCGAGGACAAGCCCCAACCCAACAACCACCTCAACGTCAAAATCCGCATCCACGGAACAACAAAAACAACAACAACAACAACCATAACCACAACAACAATAACAACCAGCAAGGGCGCCGACCACCGGTAGAAAGGCGGAACGGAAGGGTTTTTTCTATATATGCTGAAGAAGCTGGTGAAGGCAATGAGGTCATCTAAGGTACTTTACACCTTAACATGCATCCGGTTAAAGCACTTTTTGATTCTAGATTGTCACATACCTTCATATCTACACAATTTGCCTCTATGCTAGAATTGGAATAAAAATTTATGGACCATGTGTTAGATGTCAAAACCCCTAGTGGTAGAATATGCTCATCTTATCTCAAACTTCCGACCATGGAACTTTGCATCTTGGGAAAGATGTTTCCTTCAGACTTAATCTTTCTTAACATGATGTCTTTTGACATTATCTTGGGGATGGATTGGCTGGAGAGATATAAGGTTGTCCTATTCTATGAAGAGTCAAAGGCTAGCTTGTTACACCCTTAAGAAGGAAGGATGTGTATCAAGGGTTGAAAATGAGAAGAACACCAATTTATCATCCCCGCCATCAAAGTCGAAAAACTCATCTCACAAGGATGTAGGGCATACTTAGCATCAATAGTTCTTGATGCCACACCTCCTACCCTCGACCATTTAGAAGTGGTGAAGGATTTCCCTAACATATTATGTAAAGAGTTATATGGGTTGCCTCCAACTCGTGACGTGGAATTCTCCATCAAGATTGCACTCAAAACTTCACCAATTTTGAAGCCACCATATCGCTTAGCACCAGCTGAGCTAAAGAAGAAAATTCAAGAACTTGTCGACATGGGTTTTATTCACCCAAGCATCTCACCTTGGGGAGCCCCTATCCTATTCGTGATGAAGAAAGATGGTTCAATGTAGATGTGTATGGACTACCGCATGCTCAACCAAGTCACAGTGAAGAATCGTTATCCACAGCCATGCATCGACGATCTCTTCGACTAGCTCAAGTCTGCCACTGTCTTTTCAAAGATGGACTTGCAAAATGGTTATTATCAGATGCGAGGGAAGGATGAAGACATATCAAAGACAACCTTCAGAACCAGATATGGGCATTATGAATTCCCTGTCATGCCTTTCGGTCTGACCAATGCCCCTATTGTCTTTATGGACCTGATGAATCGAGTATTCCGTCCCTATCTTGATCAGTTTGTTGTGGTATTCATCGATGATGTCTTGATATAATCTGAGTCAGAAGAACATCATCATGAACATCTGAGACTGGCACTCAATACACTGTGAGAGAATCAATTGTATGCAAAATTCTCAAAGTGTGAGTTCTGGATCAAAGAAGTAATGTTCTTAGGTCATGTAATCTCTTCTGGACATATTGCCCTTGACCCTACAAAGGTAGAAGCTGTAACCAAGTGGAAGGCTCCAAAAAAACCATAAAAAATATGTAGTTTTCTTGGTTAGCAGGTTACTATCGGAAACTTATCAAGAATTTCTCAGAGCTAGCCCTTCCTATGACAAAATTGATGAGAAAAGAAGTCAAGTTTGTTTGGACTCCCGAGTGCAAAGATTGCTTTCAGAAGCTGAAGCAAAGCCTGACATCTGCACCTGTACTTGCATTACTAATTGAAGGCATACCCTATGTCATTTTCATTGATGCCTCTAAGAAAGGTTTAGGGTGTGCCCTTATGCAAGAAGGTAAAGTGATTGCCTATGCCTCCAACTAGTTGAATCCAAATGAAGAAAACTGGCCTACACATGATTTAGAGCTAGCAACCATTGTTCATGCTCTAAAAATCTGGCAACACCATATCTATGGAGTCAAGTTCGAGGTATTATCTGATCACAAGAGTTTGAAGTACCTATTAACACAAAAGGACTTGAATATGAGACAACATAGGTGGATGGAATATCTTAAGGACTACAACTTTATCATCACATATCATATCGGTAAAGCTAACGTAGTTGCTGATGCCTTAAGTCAGAAGAGAACTGGTACTTGTGCTTCTATAACCTATTCTATATAGAAGAACATGGAGTATGTTTCTTGCTGGAAACCACAGCCTATGGAAATTCTGAATGATGAAGCTTTTGACAAGTTATGTGTTCACATGGCTAGCTTATCCATTACCCCAACGTGGATTTCAGATATTGTTGCTGCCCAATTAGAAATCCCTGAGTGAGAAGAAATGAAGACCTTAACCATGAATCCATATTCTAATTTCTCTATCACAGTGGATGGTGCTCTCTGCTTTTGACAAAGATTGTGGATTCCTGATATTAGTGACTTACAACAAAAAGTTCTGAGCAAAGCTCATAGGTCTAAGTACACAATTCATCCTGGCACGATCAAAATGTACAAGGACCTACAATGAAGCTTCTAGTGGAAGAATATGAAGAAGGATATAGCCCTATATGTGTCTAGATGTTTGACTTGTCAATAAGTAAAGATATAACATCAATGACCTGGTGGTCTTGGTCTTCTCCATCCGCTTGAGATTCTAGAATGGAAATGGGAGAATATAACTATGGATTTTGTCATTGGTGTGGGTAGTAATCGACCATTTGACAAAGTATGCCCACTTTCTGCCTTTCAAATCCAACAATAAGGCCGAAGACATGGCACGACTATATGTGGAGTGGATAGTTCGTCTGCATGGTGTACCCAAGGTGATAGTATCTAACCGTGACCTGAAGCTCACCTCTTGACTGTGGAGTCAAATTCAAGAAGTGATGAGAACAAACCTACATGTCAGTACTACATACCACCCACAAACTGATGGCCAGTCTGAAAGAACTATACAGATTCTGGAAGATCTTCTATGTGCATGTGTTATGGACTAGGGAGGTGCATGGGACAAATATCTACCATTGGCTGAATTTGCGTACAATAATAGCTACCAAGACAACATTGGGATGCCTCCATATGAAACCTTATATGGTAGACCTAGTCATTCTCTATTGCATTGGGACGACATGGGAGAACATACCCTAGTGAAGTCTGATAACATGCAAATGATGATAGAGAAGGTTCAGTTGATTAAGAAGCATATGAAAGCCGTACAAGACTGCCAAAAAATGTATGCTGACAAGCGTAGGTCTGATGTAAGATTCTTAGTGGGAGACCACATATTCCTAAAAGTCAAGCCTATACGATCTATTGTGAGATCTAAAGTCAAAGGTAAGCTTAGTCCTCATTATGTGAGACCTTTTGAGATCTTGGCTAAGATAGGAGAGTGTGCATATCATCTAGCTCTTCCTCCTACTTATGAGAAGATCTACAATGTCTTTCATGTCTCTGTGCTGAGGAAGTATGAGAAAGAACCTTCTCATGTAGTCACGATAGAACCTATGCAGATTCATGAGAATCTGACCTATGAGGAGTTACCAATGAAGATTCTTGACACCCGAGTGAAATAGTTGAAGAACAAAGAAATTGAACTAGTGAAAGTCTTGTGGAAGTATCATGGGTTAGAAGAATCAACATGGGAACTTAGAGACGAGATGATGTGCACTCACCCTTCCCTTTTGTGTTTGAGATTTTGGGGATGAAATCCTTTTTAATGGGTTGAGTGCTGTAATAAAATAATTCCTATGTACATGAAATTCCATCCTATTCATATAGATATCTTACTTTTCTTCTCCGTTTGTCCTTATTGTTAATTTTGTGGAAATTGAGGGAGTTATAGTAAATATGCATGCAAACTTAAGGAGTTAGTGCATAATTAACTCAATTAATATTATGTTGCAAAATGTCCATAAAATGAAATGGTTGTTGAAATAAAATTAGAAATAAAAGTTAATGTAAATACAAGTAGTAAATAGGTATCATAATCACCCCTCTTTACCTCTTTCCTCATAAAAAGCAAGTTAAGCTTGAAAATGAGGGTATTAACTTAATTGATGGCCTTTGAACTAATGAGGGAGTATTACCTTATAATTTTCTTCCCAAAATGTTAATAGAAAATCTATTTCAAATTAACTTAAATTCCTATACATTAAGTAACACATTAAATACCAATATGGTGGTTAATGGCCAAAAGGTGAATAAAAATGAGATTCAAAGCCATAGGAATATTCTAGACACAATTGTGGACTCATGATTCAAATTTGGGATTATTTGACCATTGTTTGACCCCTCAAATCATTTTTAAAAGAATTGATTAAGGTTTTATTAAGATATTAATACAACTACATTCATATCACACATTTATCCCAAAGTTCACGCATTAAAATGATGTCACGTGTTACTTCTATGCGTGCATGATTCCCAGCTACTGGATGGCTGATCCGACGAATCAGAACTCATCTTCAACCTCTGCTCGTTCGCGAGCTAGGGAAGTTACACAGTAAATTTTCATCGCCCGGTTTCTCGATCAAACCTCCACCATTTTTCTTGATTTCTTTGTTGTTAGATCCACCATTCCATGGTAGTTCATGCGATCCCTTACTCGTACATTGATATGCACCATATGCAAAATGCCCAAATTGGCCGTTTGAGTTTTCTCACCTCCACCACCGTCTCTCCTCAACTCGCCACCTCGCATATAAATTATGATACCCTCGCCTTCGTCGACACCCCACATACCTTTTCCTCCACCAATTTTCCCGAAGGCCCCGCACCTAGCCACCACCACCTTGCTCTCCTCTCTGGCCTTGTGGTGGGTTTACTTGGACCCTGACGACACCAACATCCTAATTGAGGGGTTAGGTGAGTTCATCTCTTTCTCCTCTTCGTTTCGAGGCCGCTATTTCTTGGTTTCGTTTGGGTTTGCAAAAATGCCCAAATGGGCATCACCTGCTTGGCTGCCATGGCTGGGCGTGAGCTGGGGAAGAAGCCTAGTGGTGAAGTCCCTATCCTACCCTCGCTCGTCCCCTTTTCTTTATTTTTTCCGCCAGGGGCATTTCCCCCTTTTCGCCCTATGTTTAGCCCTCACATGTGACCGAGTCCATGAGCATGGACCCACAACCTGGCCGCGCATGATTGGCCCAGGTCAGCATGGGCCCGGCCTTCATGTCAGCTATTTTGCAAACCTTTGAGCCACATGGCATTTTCCTATTCGTCAATTTTAGAAAATTCATAACTAATTACTCGATTATCAGAAAAATATAAATAAATAGGCTATGGATTCAAAAATTAATCCTATATAATAAAAATGATTACCGAGCTTGATTTCCAAGTTTCTCGAGAAGATTTTTCTATGAACCAAAAGAACTAATTAAAAAGCCCTAAAATGCATAAACAATTAATTTCAACCTCAAACTAACTAAATGAATATGTTTTTCTAATTAAAATAAAATACCCAATCGTTTGACCTAGTTTTCAAACCCAAAATTGAAGTTTTGTCTAGAAGGAATAAAATTAGGGTTTCAACCCTTAAATTGTTTCAAACTCTAATTCTTGTGATTAAACCCTTGTACTTAGGATATAAGGATCTTGGACATCAATAATTGAGGAAAAGTGAAATCTATGATAACTTAAGTGAGGTATGTGCATTCTAACCCTAAAGTTGGGCATTATTTATCCAAACCTAAATTCCCAATGAGGCATGGGCATATTTTATTTATTCTTGCTTTTCCACTATAAATGTTTCAAGGGTCTTGGACCCCACTTGCAAATATTGTTAAACTTCTTATATCTTCCATTGAGATACTTTAGCATGATGATAAAAATGACTAATTAACTAATATAGTGTACATGAGTACAAACCACCCATAGTTTTGGGCATGGGCCCAGGGGAATGTGACCACTCTTCCCAATTATAAAAATATTAGGGAGTTTGGGAATGTTTTACTCTCCCTCACCCAGAGGTTGAGGTCTGATAGGTGCCTCAACCCTATATTAATTTAATGTAGCCACATTTAATCATGCACGCAATTTGTTATTGTTTATATTGGCAGAAGTGCTTATTTGTTGTACTTTCCTCATACTCTTGAAATATTATAGTTATTGAACCATTATTTTGACATATTTAAACTATTAAATTGTCCTTTATCCTTAATTGACACATACATTTTTATCTCCTTTTTCTGGGTGATCCCAACCACCTAGAGCCAGGAAGAGGGATATGACCAAATCGTGGTGAGGATGATCAAGTGTGAGACTACCCAGGATGACTAGGTTACTATTGATAGATCCTGTAGTACTTTTTCAATTTATCTTTCAAAAATAAAGCTATGTAATAGCATAGGTCTTTACATTCCTCTACTGCTATTGACATTAGATTGTATTTGGTCCGTGATTATTTAATTGGAATTATTATGCCTTCATCCCTCATCTTCAAGTTTTTATAAAAAGATGAATGTTGTGTATTTTCCGTTAGATTTAGTAAGGAGGTGATCTCACCTCTTTACAACATGATTGGTTTGCTTTTAAGTCATGATCTAGGATCCAAATATAAGAACATGATTAGTTTATTTTTAAGTCATGATCTAGGATCCAAAAAGATTTGGAATTATGAGCCTGATATTGGTTTAGTTTTAGTTTGTTACCCAAGACCATAGATTGGCTATCGACAAACTTCCATATTTTTGGTGGCCTTCATGACCAATGACTATATGGGTTCCTTGTCTACTCTCTAGAATGTTTCCCATTTCCATAAGTGCTCAAGATAGATAAGGTTGGCCATCCGACAAATTTATGAGTTTATGGAGGCCTTTATGACCAGTGACTATGATTGATTAATCATCTGTTCCTTAGAGCATATACAAGTTTGCGTGATAATGTATGAGGGAAAATTGCTAAAAGAAAGTTATGATCGAGCATCAAGTGATTTTCAATGATAAGGTGGCATTCATAATGTGTTCCTTCAATGGTTTATCATTTCCCCCCTTGAGTGTCGACAAGGTATTATCCCTAACTATCTAGTTCTCACTTAATATGCTCAACCTTCCTTTGAACTGCATCCCCACTAGGAACAGTTTGTTCTCGAAGTTATTTTGAGCTAGTTAGATTTGAAGATATAAGGCCCGTTTTAATATTCTTAAATAAGTTTTGACAGATATGGAGGTGAAAGTATACATGATTATGTGAAAAGATCCTACCCAATGTAGGGATCAATAGAGCAACAAAATGTCATATGAAGATATTTAGGTTGCTTGGCTTTAGAAGTATAACTTTAGATGCTCTAGTTCTTCAACAATGCTTATGATGGATAAGTTTGGGCACAATACAAATTTCCAAATTTAAGGTAGCCTTCATGAATAGTGACTATATTGGTTAATTTTATGTTCCTTAGAGCATTTTCAGTTCTCTCAAAGTGCTCAGGATAGATAAAGTTGGGAACCATACAAGTTTCCTTATTTAAGGTGGCCTTTACAACCTGTATCAAAGAATCATATACTCCCTAGGTCATCTCTAGAATTAATAATATTATATACTAGACAAATTACTCAATTTAAGGCGACCTTGAAGATCAATGACTGTATGGGTTAATTGTCTGCTCCCCAGAGCATTCCTATTTTATAAAAGTGCTCAAGATAGTTAAGGTTGGGTAGTAAACAAGGTTATAGATTCAAGGTGGCTTTCATGTCCAGTGTTTGTATCAGACAATTTTCAGCTCCCTAGAGAATCTCTTGAATACAAGATTTTTCAACATGATAAGAGAGGGTTGCCCATTGTATGTAGAGATTTGATTGAGCCGTCCATCTATTATAGTGCTTTCACGAGGATTTCCCACTCTAATGTAGGGCGCCGTCGAGTGTTCCTATCAGAATGTAGGACTCTATCGGATGTGCCTACCTAAATGTAGGGGCTTGAGTTCAAGGATACACATATTAATCATAAGGATTGAATGCAAATGTCTATTTACATTAGACTTAGTTCATGAATAATGTGTATTCAAGATAAGACTCTTTATATTTGTTGGAATTGGTCAATGTATGCCCATTTAGAATAGGGATTTAGAGTATATGCCTATTTGAGTATAGGGTTTGAGGTTTGAACGTCCACATGAACCTAGGTCTTTATGGTTGGAAGGAAATGTGACTATTTAGATAGGGCTTGTGGTCTAGTTTAAGGTCTTGGTACATGACCAACAACAAATTATTATTATATGTGGTCTAGTTTAAGGTCAAAGTCGAGGACCCAAAAGAGATTTGAAGATAAGCATGTGATCGGTCCTATTTGAGGTCATGGTCTAGGAGCCAAAAAGATTGATATGTAAAGCACCAGATTGGTCCAACTTTACGTCATGATTCATGATCTAAAAATATTGGAAGTTATGTGGTTTTTCCAATTTTAGGTCATGGTCTAGGACCCAAAAGAGGTTGGAAATAACCATCCACAGAAGTGGTCATGATTGAGGATGCCTAGTAGAGTGTAGGAATTTTAAATGAACTCAGGACTAGGCTTTATCCATGAAGCTAATGCATGTTGTGTTGGAATTTGAATTTCATAGTTTCAACTATTGGAAAATAAGGGATGTCATTGCAAAAGAGATGATGGTGGTAACAATATGGAATCATGGTCCAACTTAGCATTCAGTCTTCTTTGGTGAAGTGGCTCCGATGTCATTTTTTTTATAGGCCTCGGGTGGGCCTATAACTAATCAATGCATCTTGATTGGATGGTAGAGGCTTGAAGTTGCTCTGTGGTTGTCATCAATAGATGTTGTATCATGTCGTCTCCGTTGAAAGAGAAGTATTCTTAGGTGACATGAGTTTGTTGTAATTGGGCTATCCTTCTATAGGGTCTTTGGACTAGAGGTCCTTTTCTAATTTGGTAACTATTGCATGGAGAGGATGCCATGTGAGGTCATGTTAAATTATAAGAGGTAACCCCTATTCATGAGATATAGATTTGTCTTGTAATACATTGAAGGTTTTTATTATCTCATGAGATTATGTGCCTTTTTTAACTCTTTCTATGAAGATGTTTGCAAGCGTTGTTGGAGCTAGATTTGAGTTAGATCCTTTCCCTTACAAAACGATTTTTCTTATCTTTTCTGCTTACAGTTACTTGCCAAGGGTTCTCTGATGGACTCTATTGGTAAAGATATCATGATTTGAGGAGTAGACCTTCTTGATGTTGAAATGAACCGTGATACTGATATAGAGTGAGATAGATTTCCCCTTTTCATTCATCTTTGTCGAGGCAAGGGATTATAATGATTTGAATTATAGTGGTAGTATTTTTCAACATTGCATTGTTTCAAAGATTTTGAATTCTTCTTTTGGAATCAATATGATCATGTGAGTTGGCAAGAAGTTGTTTGAAGTTGATTTTTATTCATTTATTTTAATCATACAAAGGGTTGTACCTTCTTATGGCTATACTCACCATGGATGATGTTTGGATCTGGCCCTTGTTGGGGTTTCTTTAATTTTTGCTATGGGCTTAGGACATTGATAAACATTCAATTTTTGTAAACTAAGACTCATTTGGTGAGTTTGTGGCAACCCATGTTTGTTAGAAGGCCTATTATGTGATGAAAAGGGTGGTCATGAAATATATGTTGCTTATTTGATGGAGATGACAACTACCCTACTCAACCTAATTTCCACTTTCCAAGTACTAGAGTTTAAGGTGATTGAGACCCCAACCATGCTTAAGATTGTCCAAGATAAATAGGTTGGTTCTTCCTTGTGATGATCATACCCAGATGTACTAGTAGGGGAAGATTCTCTTAAGGTGGATTCGATGCTTCACTAGCTCTTGATTTCATGCTTGTACGACTCAAGTTGTGCCATGTAGAGACTATTTGAGCAATGATCTATACCTAGTTAAGTTAATGTGATAAGTGTGAGAGACGACCCAAAGGCTCTAATCTTGGCTCTTCTTGGTGCATGAAATTTGACAGAAGCATGTGTCCACATTGTTGGGTGTCTGGATGAACTTAATTATTCATATTTTTAATTTAGTCCATGGGCATTGATACTCAAAACCTCAGGATGAGAGTTTTTGACTCCTCAAAAGAGAGATTTTATGGTCCAATGGTCCTGGATGCCCTGCTTAATAAGTAATTCACTACAAGCATATGTCCAAGTTTGGGTTCCCTTTGGGGTTCATCATTAATGTATACTTATTTAATCTGTTGACATTGTGCACATTGAAGCTTAGAGCCTTAGTATGGAAACTTGAATTGCGAATTAATAGAGGTTTCCTATAGCAGGTTTCTTATTTGTGGTCCCCACAATAGATAATCATTGAATATGACGAGACATAAATGATGTTGTAAGGGATCTAAATCTTTTTATTCTCTAGTGCACCTGTATTTGTCATTCCCCATGAGTCGGGTTGTTTTCATGTTTAAATATTAAAGTGCATGTAGGGAGTGACCCCTAAATACATTTTTAGGATTCCTTAATTTTGTGAGTTTTTTCCAACTCACCTCTGGGGTGCTCAGCTTAAGAAGTCCAAGAAGAGGACATTTGTTGATTATGTGATGTAATTTCATCCATAATCTTTAGCTTTAAATGATCTTATTGATTGAATGATTTTTATGGTTGGGATCAGGTTTTTGAACCATCTGGGCCTTAGGATAATGACCATTCTTCTACCATCCTAGACCTTATGATACTACTTTGACCCCTCCGCTTCAAGGTGCACCCAAGGGGGATTGCATTCAAATAGTTAAAAAAATTAATGGATTTTTTCTTTGTTTGATTTTTATTATTTTTTAATTTTTTTTCACTTGGGTTTTGATTTGTTTTTCATTTTGACTTCGATTTTTAAATTTTATTTTTGAAATTTGATTCTTTAGTTTTTCTTCATTTTGATTTTTAGGCAAAAACAATTAGATAGATTCTTCACGTCCCCCAAATGGTTTAGGGCTTATGGCAACTATGTCTCTTGGTTCTCTCTTGCTCTAGTGGCAATTTAAAACTTTGTGTATGTATATGTTGGTGTGTTCTTATTGTGGTTGGCTCGAGCATGTATTCAATCTATATCTGGCTTTTTGGTGAGAAAATTTGGAGTGATTTTATCTTTTAGGGTATCCACTTGGACCAAAACTATGTCAATTAGGTCTTGAATTTTGTGCTTGAGGGCTAGTCATCCATCTGTATTGTGTCCCAAGATCTAGTGATAATCACAATGAATGTTTAGATTGCATTTCTTTGGCAAGGATTAGGATTTTCCTTTATGGTTGGAAATTTGACAAGCTACTTGACCGATGGGAGAGCCTTCCAAAAAAGTCCCCTAAGGGTGTGAGCCTTCTCTTTAGTTTCTATGTTGGTATTTTCTTTTTGACAATGGTGGGAGCAATAGACGCTTCTAAAAATGTATATCCTTTATTCATGATTTGGAAATCAAGCTTTGTGATTTTCTTGTATTGACCTATGAATGTGACAATTTCTTCTATTTTTACCTTTAGATATCCTAGCTTTTGTAGGATTTCTCTCATATGCGATCAACAACATGCCATATCTCTAAGTGAATTGTGGTTTCCAATGCCATGGCTATGCCTAAATGAGATGGGTGCCCATAAGGTCTTGGATCTAGAGGATAGTTCTAGGGTGGATGTGGAGGATAAATTATCATATTGACTGCATAAAACTTATTCTTCTATACTAGAAATTTTAGTCTTCTAACCTTTTATAGATTTTAACCTTCTTCTTTGATAAACAATGACTTCTGATTGTTTGCTAGATTCTTTAACCTGATCATTTACTTGGCCATTCTAGGGAGTGATTGTGTGTGTCATAGATGTATCCCACTGTAAATACTCAGATGTAACATTATTGTACTGGTATACCCTTGGTTAGAGTTGTCCAATATGGGTTATTCATTCGTCCTATAGAAAATATGCTGATGATAGTTGTGCATGACCTGACACCTCTATATGTGGCTTTGAATGACCCATGTTAGCTTTGACTATCTGCTTGCCACTAAACTCAAGTGTGTTTGTAACAACGTCGATCGGACAAACGTTATTAACTAAGCGGAAGCAATCACTAACATCGGATTACCAAAAATCACTAAAATTTAAAACTTTTTGCAAAGAGATCCACACATAGGAAATCCTTTACAACAAGAACCATTGTGTAACATTTACATTCTGGTTCAAATGTATATAATCTGTACCATCTCTTTTCAGAGACTACAACATCAGCTACCTTATGAACATTATATACAGACAACATATGAATCTCGATGCATCAAGCCAAAACCTCAGTTTGATGTATCAAAAACACTGACTGAAAACTCCGAGGACCTGAGAGTACAGATACGACGCATAGGACTTCTAGCTATATGACTTGGCAGACAGTGCCTCCACCTGAGATCTCACTACTGCCCAAGCTGTTGCTTTCCTTTTCCTGCAAAAGAGTATCTGCCTCTTTGTCCGCATCCACCTAAAAATGTTGGATCCCACGGGGGTGAGACAATTGTAAATTGCCCCAGTGAGAGATATAACTCTCCGCCAAAACATTATTATTGCAATTAAGGATATAAAACTAGGTAGATGATAAGCAGTTTAAAGCATTCTCTTAATAAGGAATAGGAAGAACACGTATATCATTTATCCTCCATATTATACCATCATATCAAACTTCTCTTGTGACACTCATTATCTTGATATGTCACCCATGAGACATTCTCTTGTGACACTCATTATCTTGATATGTCACCCATGAGACATTCTTATTTCAACTTATTGGCCTTAGCCAATCTGCTAAACAGATTTTGGTTATAATGGACATGAGAGTGTACATCATCATGTCTTATTCAGGCATTGGTCTATACCAATCCTATATAAGTATTCCAGGCATTGGATTGCACCAATCCTGTGCAACTAGTACAAGCATTAGATTTATATTATTCCTGTGTATCCATTCCAGGTATTGATCTATGTTAATCCTGTACAACCATTCCACGTATCGATCTGTGTCAATCCTGTGCAACTATTCCAGGTATTGATCTATGTCAATCCTGTGCAACTATTCTAGGTATTGATGTATGTCAATCCTGTGTTATTATTCCAGGTATTGGGAGTTAGCCAATCCTGTGCATTCCAGGTATTGGGAGTTAGCCAATCCTGTGTTATTATTCCAGGTATTGGGAGTTAGCCAATCCTGTGTTATTATTCCAGGTATTGATCTATGTCAATCCTGTGTTATTATTCCAGGTATTGGGAGTTAGCCAATCCTGTGCATTCAAGGTATTGGGAGTTAGCCAATCCTGTGTTATTATTCCAGGTATTGGGAGTTAGCCAATCCTGTGTTATTATTCCAGGTATTGATCTATGTCAATCCTGTGCATTCCAGGTATTGGGAGTTAGCCAATCCTGTGTTATTATTCCAGGTATTGGGAGTTAGCCAATCCTGTGCATTCCAGGTATTGGGAGTTAGCCAATCCTGTGTTATTATTCCAGGTATTGGGAGTTAGCCAATCATGTGTTATTATTCCAGGTATTGATCTATGTCAATCCTGTGTTATTATTCCAGGTATTGGGAGTTAGCCAATCCTGTGTTATTATTCCAGGTATTGATCTATTTCAATCCTGTGTTATTATTCCAGGTATTGGGAGTTAGCCAATCCTGTGCATTCCAGGTATTGGGAGTTAGCCAATCCTGTGTTATTATTCCAGGTATTGGGAGTTAGCCAATCCTGTGCATTCCAGGTATTGGGAGTTAGCCAATCCTGTGTTATTATTCCAGGTATTGGGAGTTAACCAATCCTGTGTTATCATTCCAGATATTGGGAGTTAGCCAATCCTGTGTTATCATTCCGAGTATTGGGAGTTAGCCAATCCTGTGCAGATGTTATTCCATGTATTAGACTATGCTAATCCTGTGCAACTATTCCAGGTATTGAACTATATCAATCCTGTAATGCTAAAAGTGATATTTATCACATATTGATATACCACTTTCCTCATCACTTTCAACTTCCTTAAGTTATTAGCTTATCTTGGATTAAGGTATTTTCGCATCTTAATCCTTTCATCCATTAACCTATCACCCTTACCATGAAGTGCTTAGGTCACACATAAGAATGGTCCAACTATCTTTAATAATAGAGACTCATCTCAAGTTAAAGCATTACTTGCTATAGGCTTGCCTATAATCAACCACATGAAATGTTTCACCTTTATAAAGCCATTCCTTCTATCTCATGATTAGGGTTTCCTTATACCCTTATTTAAAATTAGGATTATAATTCATTGTCATATTGCCCAAGATTAGGGCTTTATGCATTATGACTCCACATTAGAGTCTCACATACATTCACCCTTCTTAGGGCCTCTCATCACAACATAGCATTAGAGCTTCATGTGATGTTAACTCTTAATTAGGGTTTCTCATGGAATCACCCTGAACTAGGGTTTCTCATGGAATCACCCTCAACTAGGGTTTCTACCATAGTCACCCACAATTTGGGTTTACTATGCATCTCCATTAGGATTTCATTCAATTGTCCATAATTAGAGATTCACTATTCATCCCAATTAGGGTTTTACATCTCATTTCCCTAAATTGGAGTTTCACACATCACTACCCTGAATTAGGGTTACATCCTCATCCTGGATTAGGGTTACATTTAGAATTGCCCTTAATTATGGTTAGAACCCAAAAGCCCTGTCAATTAGGGTTTATATTCATGATTAGGGTTTCATGATCTCTCTTCTTAAGGATAATACCCTTAATCACCAAATGAATCATATTCATGTATGAATTCATGTTAACATCATCTCAAATTGATTATTTCATATCAACCCTTCAATCAAGAGCATACCACTATGATTAACGTAGTGTATCAAGTCATTGGTCCAATAAGCAATTAGGGATTCATTCCTTAATTGGTACTAGTCCCTTAGGTACTGTTAGGGTTTCAACCTTTGTACCTTCTTTGTTTATCATTACTAATCATCATTGGGTCAATGGATCATTCATCATCTTAATTCTCAAGAGATTCAATCACATTGGACCTCCATTACATAAAGCATCCAATTGAATTAGGGTTTCCAATGTTGATTCCTTCAATCATTGGATTCGTGGAACCAGTCATCAATTGGACCTACCCTCATACTTCAATTGAGTTTAATAGGTCAACCTTCAACTGATTTGACCCTCAATTGACCCTTTTGTCATCAATTAGGGTTTGATTCAATTGAATTAGGGTTTAGAATCGATGATTCAACAACACTAATCAATGTAAGACTAGTTACTTTGAAACCATTGAACCATCATCCAAATTGGGTATGACCTGACCCCAAACGGTCTTGAGGTCGTTTGGATGACCTCCAAACGGTCTTGAGACCGTTTTCCCATCAAATCACTCAAAACCAAGCCATCCACGTAGGGTTTGGATCATTGAAGTGCTCACCAATTCAGCAATTTATTGCAGATCAACTTGGTACCTTTAGGCCTTCAAACACCTAACCATACTCAACCCTAGACCTCCAAAGGGTCTTGGGTGACCACCAAACGGTCTTGAGACCGTTTGGCCCATCCATCCTTTGGATTCTAGTGAAAAAATCATCAAGGATTGGTCTATCGAGTTGATCAACAAATCAACACTTCATTGCAATATGATTGGTACCTTTGGTCCTTCAATTGATCAACTATACTTGACCCCAGACCTCCAAACGGTCTTGGGGTGACCCCAAAACGGTCTTGAGACCGTTTGGGTGATCCCCAAACGGTCTTGAAACCGTTTGGGCTAATCAACCCAAAATCTCTAATTAACTCATTGGAATTTCAGCACTAATTCCAATTAGGGTTTGCCTAATTGATTAGCCTTCAACTCACGATTCCTTGGGAATTAACCCCTCAAATTTGGTGAGTTATTAGAAAACATAATTAGGATCAGTAATACCAAACGGTAAACGCTTGGTAAACAAACTCAAACGGTTTTGAAACCGTTTTCCCAAAAAGGTCAATTAAATCAGATTGAAAATCAGCACTTAATCCAATTAGGTTTCCCTAATTAATTAGCCTTCAACTCATGATTCCCTTGGAGTTAATCCATAAAATTTAGAGGGTCATTACCCCAACATCATTATGAACAGGAATCCCAAACGGTCAACGCTTGGTCAACCATCTCAAACGGTTTTGAAACCGTTTGCCCAAGCAGGTCAAGTGGATCAGGTTGAAAATCAACATTTAATTCAATTCGATTTGCCTAATTGATTGGCCTTCAACTCACGATTCCTTTGGAGTTAACCCCTAAAATTTGGAGGGTCATCAGCCTACATAATTAGGAACAAGATTCCCAAACGTTCAATGCTTGGTCAACCATATCAAACGGTTTTGAAACCGTTTTCTCCCAAACGGTTTCAAACCGTTTGCCCTTAAACGGTTTGCTGAAACCGCATAGCCAATCAAATTAAAACGATTTGGAGTAGCTATCAAAACCGTTTGGCTTGGTAATTTTCTTTGGATAAGAATCTAGGATGATGTCATCATGCCCTTCCTTCGAACAACCAAGAACAGCAACCGTTCTTGATGGAAATTGCAGCAAGAAACAAGAGTGCATCAAATTGAAGAAATCAATCAACAAAGCATAGAGAATTGATGCAATAGCAATGTTTAAGGGTTTAAGTTATAAAACCCACCTCCAATTGAGCTCCAAAGCTCCAAGACCATGGAAGCAATGGTGGATGAAGCTCTTGAAACTCCCCCTAGGCTCGTCCTCAAGCTTTTGGATAAAAAAGTTGGCTAGGGTTGAAGAGGAGATCGAAATAAGAAGGAATCAATAATATATTTTCGATTTCCACCATGAAATCAAGGAGAACGAAGGTCAAGGGCTTACCCACAGGTTGGGGACGTGCTCCCTGCTCCTCCCTAGATCCTTGGTCGGTTTTGCAAGCAAGGGGAAGTAGAAAATCCGAAAAAGGCCTTGGTCTGGGCTTGGAAATGGCATTTTTATAAAGAAATTGATGAGAGAGAAAATGCATTATTAAAGTGCATTTAATTCCAAAAACATGACCGCCTCTTCCCCCTCAAATTCCCCTAAAAATCCTTAAGGACGAGGCTATCTTCATTGCCTCATATTCCTCTTAATTATCCATGATTTAATGAAAAGAAAATTAAGCACCTTAATGCTTATTATATTAATATCCCATATGTGAGTGGATATTACTTTTCTTTATAATAAGGTGAGTGGAATTTCACCTACTTGAGATATTTTCGTTCCTTATCTTGGCAAAAGAACGTCCATCCTTATTCAAAATCAACCAATAACATTTTGGTTGAAGGCCCTTTAATTAATACATTCATTTTTGTCCTAAATTGAATTAGGATTTCAATTAGGATTAAATCTTGATTATTTTAATATCAAGATTCTCTCTCCTCCAACTTAATTCAAATGAGATGCCCATCTCATTTTATTTGCTCTACCTGATGCCAAAAAACATTAAGGACCTTATTGAAGTGGTAATTTTCATATTGAACCCTAGATTTTGGGTAAATTGCACTTCTACTCCAAAACTAGGTTTTAATGCACAAGGATTGCTTTACAAGCTTAATCTTGGTGTCCAAGCTTGTGGAAACCATAGAACTACATCATATTAATTCTTATGATGTCTCAACATCAGAGGAACATCTTATCATGCAACATTTGCAATTTAATCCCTCAACTTGGGTAATTTGCACTTTAGTCTAAAATAAGCAAACATTGCTTCAACATTGTTCAAACAGGACCAAAATTGAAACATAAGTTCCTCATGAGCCCTAATCACTTTTCATAAGATAATATTAAGCATATAATCATCTTTATTAATCAAAACACCTAGGGTTAAAGCATAACCCATGTCAGGGATGTTACAAATTATAAACCCCTAACAAGGATTTCGTCCCCGAAATCCCAGATAAAAAGGGAACATATATTATTCATTTCATCATATCATCATGTCTCTTCATAACACCTCATTGTTATGGAGACATCATAGAACTTTGATCAGCACAAAGTTCCTTCACACAATATTCTCATAGAGTTAATTGAGATCTTATCTTAAAGACATATTTAGTTGTTATGTTTGTGCAAAGCATAAACCCCTAACATATGATGTTCATATCATTTTATATAATCAGACTGATTTCATAGTTGACCATTTCGGGTAGCCAACCTAAACCATCTAATAATTCTCAGATACCAAAATCTCTTACCTTGGTATCAGTCACATGTGTTGAAAACACATCATTTTCTCATCTTTCTTTTTATCATATTTCCAATTTCATGATACTCATTAGATTGTCTCAGAATGATTGCTTGATCAGGGCAATCAAAAAGATATCAATCTAAGAGTTTCCATACTCACTTTATCATCAATAGTTGTATACCTGATCAGGGTTTACAAGTACTGAGATCAAGTAGTATGCACTTACATGCTATCATATTTCTTGCTTTTCATATTATCATAACATAAGATTTAACATTCTTGGATTTTATCCAGGCATCTCTTCTATACCTCTTCCTCTTTCATAGAGGTAAGATCAATATAGAGTATTTAAAAGAATATTGAACATAATTCAAATTCTAGTTCTCATCATTTCTTCCCTATATAGCAACCAACAGAAAAAAAATCAACAATCTTTTTTTTAATAACAAAAAGGGTTTAGTGTACTCAACATGTACACATTTATAACATACCTTGTACTCATATCATGGTCTTACTAGTCTTATTACTGAAGAAAAAACTAAGCCATAGAATCTTACAGGTGAAAGGTTAAGACCTTTGCACTTACTTAGTGGATACTTCCCTGGTACACTAGGCATTTATTGCACTATTAGTACCAAAAACTTGGCTTTTTAAAACCATTAGGCAAATGTCTCTAGAATTATAGAGACCATTCCCTACTTCTCAGCTTATTGCCCCTTCTTGGGCACTACCATCACATATTTATTATCTGTCTGAACTCATGGCAGAGTCCACTTTCTTGCTATAAGTTAATCTTTTCCACATTTTCCCTTGTTCCCACATGACTAATTCATTCAGGAACTCTTTTAAAGCTCAAGCTTTCTGTATTAAGGACTAATAATCTAGGTTATAAGGCTAGCATCCAGTTCACTTATATGCATTACTGTTGCCCTAATCTTCCCAATAAGAGCATGATCATAGGATTCTCTATCCTGATCAGGTCTTAATGGGGATTCTCAGACACTCATTATATTCTTGTCTGATCCCTTGCACCTCTTCTTGGTGCAACAACATTGCCCTTAGAAATGTGTTCTTTGTGCTCTCCAGTCATTTTAAAAATTTACCCTTTCTCTGCACAAGCAGAAATCATTATAGGGTATACTGGAGGACACCAACACAGACTCAACAACTTAGTCCTATGTCTCTGTAGACTCAACGAACCTAGAGCTCTGATACCACAATTGTAACAACGTCGATCGGACAAACGTTATTAACTAAGCGGAAGCAATCACTAACATCGGATTACCAAAAATCACTAAAATTTAAAACTTTTTGCAAAGAGATCCACACATAGGAAATCCCTTACAATAAGAACCATTATGTAACATTTACATTCTGGTTCAAATGTATATAATCTGTACCATCTCTTTTCAGAGACTACAACATCAACTACCTTATGAACATTATATACAGACAACATATGAATCTCGAGGCATCAAGCCAAAACCTCAGTTTGATATATCAAAAACACTGACTGAAAACTCTGAGGACCTGAGAGTACAGAGACGACACATAGGACTTCTAGCTATATGACTTGGCAGTCAGTGCCTCCACTTGAGATCTCACTGCTGCCCAAGCTGTTGCTTTCCTTTTCCTACAAAAGAGTATCTGCCTCTTTGTCCGCGTCCACCTAAAATGTTGGATCCCACGGGGGTGAGACAATTGTAAATTGCCCCAGCGAGAGATATAACTCTCCGCCAAAACATTATTATTGCAATTAAGGATATAAAACTAGGCAGATGATAAGCAGTTTAAAGCATTCTCTTAATAAGGAATAGGAAGAACATGTATATCATTTATCCTCCATATTATACCATCATATCAAACTTCTCTTGTGACACTCATTATCTTGATATGTCACCCATGAGACATTCTCTTGTGACACTCATTATCTTGATATGTCACCCATGAGACATTCTTGTTTCAACTTATTGGCCTTAGCCAATCTGCTAAACAGATTTTGGTTATAATGGACATGAGAGTGTACATCATCATGTCTTATTCAGGCATTGGTCTATACCAATCCTATATAAGTATTCCAGGCATTGGATTACACCAATCATGTGCAACTAGTACAAGCATTAGATTTATATTATTCCTGTGTATCCATTCTAGGTATTGATCTATGTTAATCCTGTACAACCATTCCAGGTATCGATCTGTGTCAATCCTGTGCAACTATTCCAGGTATTGATCTATGTCAATCCTGTGCAACTATTCTAGGTATTGATCTATGTCAATCCTGTGTTATTATTCCAGGTATTGGGAGTTAGCCAATCCTGTGCATTCTAGGTATTGGGAGTTAGCCAATCCTGTGTTATTATTCCAGGTATTGGGAGTTAGCCAATCCTGTGTTATTATTCTAGGTATTGATCTATGTCAATCCTGTGTTATTATTCCAGGTATTGGGAGTTAGCCAATCCTGTGTATTCTAGGTATTGGGAGTTAGCCAATCCTGTGTTATTATTCCAGGTATTGGGAGTTAGCCAATCCTGTATTATTATTCCAGGTATTGATCTATGTCAATCCTGTGCATTCCAGGTATTGGGAGTTAGCCAATCATGTGTTATTATTCCATGTATTGGGAGTTAGCCAATCCTGTGCATTCCAGGTATTGGGAGTTAGCCAATCCTGTGTTATTATTCCAGGTATTGGGAGTTAGCCAATCCTGTGTTATTATTCCAGGTATTGATCTATGTCAATCCTGTGTTATTATTCTAGGTATTGGGAGTTAGCCAATCCTGTGTTATTATTCCAGGTATTGATCTATGTCAATCCTGTGATATTATTCCAGGTATTGGGAGTTAGCCAATCCTATGCATTCCAGGTATTGGGAGTTAGCCAATCCTGTGTTATTATTCCAGGTATTGGGAGTTAGCCAATCCTGTGCATTCCAGGTATTGGGAGTTAGCCAATCCTGTGTTATTATTCCAGGTATTGGGATTTAACCAATCCTATGTTATCATTCCAGGTATTGGGAGTTAGCCAATCCTGTGTTATCATTCCAGGTATTGGGAGTTAGTCAATCCTGTGCAGATGTTATTCCAGGTATTAGACTATTCTAATCCTGTGCAACTATTCTAGGTATTGAACTATATCAATCCTGTAATGCTAAAAGTGATATTTATCAGATATTGATATACTACTTTCCTCATCACTTTCAACTTCCTTAAGTTATCAGCTTATCTTGGATTAAGGTATTTTCCCATCTTAATCCTTTCATCCATTAACCTATCACCCTTACCATGAAGTGCATAGGTCACACATAAGAATGATCCAACTATCTTTAATAATAGAGACTCATCTCAAGTTAAAGCATTACTTTCTATAAGCTTTCCTATAATCAACCACATGAAATGTTTCACCTTTGTAATAATATCAGCAAAAGAACGTTCTCCCCTGCTTCCAGACATGCTGATCTCCACTCTATGGCAGAATCAGTCGGGGAGGCCTGAGAGGCGGCGGTTTACCCTGTGGCGGATGTCAGTGGTTGATGTTTCCTTATACCCTTATTTAAAATTAGGATTATAATTCATTGTCATATTGCCCAAGATTAGGGCTTTATGCATTATGACTCCACATTAGAGTCTCACATACCTTCACCCTTCTTAGGGCCTCTCATCACAACATAGCATTAGAGCTTCATGTGATGTTAACTCTTAATTAGGGTTTCTCATGGAATCACCCTCAACTAGGGTTTCTACCATAGTCACCCACAATTTGGGTTTACTATGCATCTCCATTAGGATTTCATTCAATTGTCCATAATTAGAGATTCACTATTCATCCCAATAAGGGTTTTACATCTAATTTCCCTAAATTGGAGTTTCACACATCACTACCCTGACTTAGGGTTACATCCTTACCCTAGATTAGGGTTACATTTAGAATTGCCCTCAATTAGGGTTAGAACCCAAAAGCCCTGTCAATTAGGGTTTATATTCATGATTAGGGTTTCATGATATCTCTTCTTAAGGATCATACCCTTAATCACCAAATGAATCATATTCATGTATGAATTCATGTTAACATCATCTCAAATTGATTAGGTCATATCAACCCTTCAATCAAGAACACACCACTATGATTAACGTAGTGTATCTAGTCATTGGTCCAATAAGCAATTAGGGATTCATTCCTTAATTGGTACTAGTCCCTTAGGTACTGTTAGGGTTTCAACCTTTCTACCTTCTTTGTTTATCATTACTAATCATCATTGGGTCAATGGATCATTCATCATCTTAATTCTCAAGAGATTCAATCAAATTGGACCTCCATTACATAAAGCATCCAATTGAATTAGGGTTTCCAATGTTGATTCCTTCAATCATTGGATTCATGGAACCAGTCATCAATTGGAACTACCCTCATACTTCAATTGAGTTTAATAGGTCAACCTTCAACTGATTTGACCCTCAATTTACCCTCAATTGGTCATCAATTAGGGTTTGATTCAATTGAATTAGGGTTTAGAATCGATGATTCAACAACACTAATCAATGTAAGACTAGTTACTTTGAAACCATTGAACCACCATCCAAATTGGGTATGACCTGACCCCAAACGGTCTTCAGGTCGTTTGGATGACCTCCAAACGGTATTGAGACCATTTTCCCATCAAATCACTCAAAACCAAGCCATCCACGTAGGGTTTGGATCATTGAAGTGCTCACCAATTCAGCAATTTATTGCAGATCAACTTGGTACCTTTAGGCCTTCAAACACCTAACCATACTCAACCCTAGACCTCCAAACGGTCTTGGGTGACCACCAAACGGTCTTGAGACCATTTGGATGAGCTCCAAACGGTCTTGAGACCGTTTGGCTCATCCATCCTTTGGATTCTAGTGAAAAAATCATCAAGGATTGGTCTATCGAGTTGATCAACAAATGAGCACTTCATTGCAATATGATTGGTACCTTTGGTCCTTCAATTGATCAACTATACTTGACCCCAGACCTCCAAACGGTCTTGGGGTGACCCCCAAACGGTCTTGAGACCGTTTGGGCTAATCAACCCAAAATCTCTAATTAACTCATTGGAATTTCAGCACTAATTCCAATTAGGGTTTGCCTAATTGATTAGCTTTCAACTCACATTTAATTGGGAATTAACCCCTCAAATTTGGTGAGTTATTAGAAAACATAATTAGGATCAGTAATCCCAAATGGTCAATGCTTGGTCAACGCAATCAAACGGTTTTGAAACCGTTTGCCCAAAAAAGTCAATTAAATCAGATTGAAAATCAGCACTTAATCCAATTAGGTTTTCCTAATTGATTAGCCTTCAACTCATGATTCCCTTGGAGTTAATCCATAAAATTTGGAGGGTCATTACCCAAAATCATTATGAACAGGAATACAAAACGGTCAACGATTGGTCAACCATCCCAAATGGTTTTGAAACCGTTTTCCCAAGCAGGTCAAGTTGATCAGGTTGAAAATCAACATTTAATTCAATTCGATTTGCCTAGTTGATTGGCCTTCAACTCACGATTCCTTTGGAGTTAACCCCTCAAATTTGGAGGGTCATCATCCTACATAATTAGGAACACGATTCCCAAACGGTAATCGGTTGGTCAACCATATCAAATGGTTTTGAAACCGTTTTCTCCCAAACAGTTTCAAACCGTTTGCCCTTAAACGGTTTGCTGAAACCGCATAGCCAATCAAATTAAAACGATTTGGAGTAGCTATCAAAACCGTTTGGCTTGGTAATTTTCTTTGGATAAGCATATAGGATTATGTCATCATTCCCTTCCTTCGAACAACCAAGAACAGCAACCGTTCTTGATGGAAATTGCAGCAAGAAACAAGAGTGCATCAAATTGAAGAAATCAATCAACAAAGCATAGAGAATTGATGCAATAGCAATGTTTAAGGGTTTAAGTTATAAAACCCGCCTCCAGTTGAGCTCCAAAGCTCCAAGACCACGGCAGAAATGGTGGATGAAGCTCTTGCAACTCCCCCTAGGCTCGTCCTCAAGCTTTTGGATGAAAAAGTTGGCTAGGGTTGAAGAGGAGATCAAAATAAGAAGGAATCCATAATTTATTTTCGATTTCCACCATGAAATCAAGGAGAACGAAGGTCAAGGGCTTACCCACAGGTTGGGGACGTGCTCCCTGATCCTCCCTAGCTCCTTGGTCGGTTTTTCAAGCAAGGGGAAGAAGAAAATCCGAAAAAGGCCTTGGTTTGGGCTTGGAAATGGCACTTTTATAAAGAAATTGATGAGAGAGAAAATGCATTATTAAAATGCATTTAATTCCAAAAACATGACCGCCTCTTCCCCCTCAAATTCCCCTCAAAATCCTTAAGGACGAGGCTATCTTAATTGCCTCATATTACTCTCAATTATCCATGATTTAAGGAAAAGCAAATTAAGCACCTTAATGCTTATTATATTGATATCCCATATGTGAGTGGATATTACTTTTCTTTATAATAAGGTGAGTGGAATTTCACCTACTTGAGATATTTTCGTTCCTTATCTTGGCAAAAGAACGTCCATCCTTATTCAAAATCAACCAATAACATTTTGGTTGAAGGCCCTTTAATTAATACATTCAGTTTTGCCCTAAATTGAATTAGGGTTTCAATTAGGATTAAATCTTGATTATTTTAATATCAAGATTCTCTCTCCTCCAACTTAATTCAAATGAGATGCCCATCTCATTTTATTTGCTCTACCTGATGCCAAGAAACATTAAGGACCTTATTGAAGTGGTAATTTGCATATTGAACCCTGGATTTTGGGTAAATTGCACTTCTACTCCAAAACTAGGTTTTAATGCACAAGGATTGCTTTACAAGCTTAATCCTGGTGTCCAAGCTTGTGGAAACCATAGCACTACATCATATTCATTATTATGATGTCTCAACATCAGAGGAACATATTATCATGCAACATTTGCAATTTAACCCCTCAACTTGGGTAATTTGCACTTTAGTCTAAAATAAGCAAACATTGCTTCAACATTGTTCAAACAGGACCAAAATTGAAACATAAGTTCCTCATGAGCCCCAATCACTTTTCATAAGATAATATTAGGCATATAATCATCTGTATTAATTAAAACACCTAGGGTTAAAGCATAACCCAGGCCAGGGATGTTATAGTGTTGGTGACCTATAATTCTTCAGCCATCATGATTGTTTGATGGATATGTTGACATGAGCCATCAGTTCATCATGAGAGTCTTCATCACCTCACTAGTGTTGGAATGTTTGTTAATGATCTGCATCTCAAGAAGCTTTTTCTAAAATTGTTAGTAAGATTCTGGTGCCTAAGACTTGTGTCATGTCCTCCTCTTTTTTGAAGGGAGAATGATTGGTTGTTAGGATGGGACACCAACTACAAATTTACTCTAGTGTAACAAGAAATTGAAAACAAAACAAACATGATTGTAAACAAACTTCCCCTTGTGTTTGACTAGAGGCTTCAATAGATGGCATTCATGTTTGTTTGTGTCCCCAACATTCCTAATAGGTTTCAATTGAAACTGCCCCTTATGTGGAAGAGGGTTTCAAAAACCGTGATAGAAAAAGGTGACTTCCTCTGGCATGGAAAAGGGTAAAAAGATCACGTCAAATAGGAAAGTTCACCCTTCACACAAAAAGGGGTTGTTCATGTATCAGTGTATATTATCAAATTCAATGGTGTAAGGAGAGGTACATGCCGCTAGATTGAGTGATATGGAAGAATGTTCTATTCTTTTCATGAGATTCCTCTAGTAGAATCATGTTAAAGCATGTAGATTGTTTTTTTGTTTCATAGGGGAACTTAGAATGGTATCTAGAGGCATGGTGGTCACTCAAGACTAGAGATTGTGATTGGATATTGATACGTGAGGTTTCTCCCTCCTTAGGGGAGATTTTATGAGAGAAACACTCACAAGGAAATGGGTATCCAAGAATAAGGTGACCCTCTTATAGCTAGAGACTGTGGTTGGATATTAATATGTGGTATTCCTCTCACCTTAGGGGAGATTTTATGAGAGAGACACTCATAAGGAAAATGATATCTCGGGACAAGGTGACCCTCTCAGGGTTAGAGACCATGGTTGGATATAGATGTATGCGATTACTCTCTCGTCAAGGGAATATTGTATGAGAAAAGTACTCACAAGGGAAAGGATATCCAAAGACAAGGTGACCCTCGTGGGGCTAGACACTATCTAGATGGGGATGTGTGAGATTCCTTTCTCCTCAGGGGAGATCTTATGAGAAAAATACTCATAAAGAAAGGGTATCTAGGGCCAAGGTGACCCTCTCAGGGCCATAGACTATGACTAGATACAAATGTGTGAGATTCCTCTCTCCTTAAGAGAAATTTTATGAGAGAAACACTCACAAGGAAAAGGATATCTAGGGACAAGGTGACCCTCTTAGGGCTATAGATTGTTGCTGGATATGGGTGTATGAGAATCCTATTTCCTAAGGGGAAATTTTATGAGAGAAATACTTGTAAGGGAAATGGTGTCCAGGGACAAGGTGACCTATTTGGGGCCAGGGACTGTGGTTGGATATGGGTGTCTGATATTCCTCTCTCCTTAATGGAGATTTTATGAGATAAATACTTACAAAGAATAGGAATATCCAATGACAATGTAACCTACTTGGGACCATAGATTGTGGTGGGATACAGATGTATGAGATTCCTCTCTCTACATGAAACTTTTATGAGAGATACACTCACAAGGAATGGGTATCCAAAGGTGACCTTCTCAGGTCAAGAGACTATGGCTAGATACAAGTGTGTAGGATTCCTCTCTCCTAGTAGGGTATCTTATGAGATAAATACTCACAAGGTAAAGGTTATACAAGGACAAAGTTACCCACTTAGGGCCAGAGAATGTGATTGGATATTGATATGTGAGATTCCTCTCTCCATTGGGGAGATTTTATGAGAGAGACACTCACAAGGAAAAGGATACACAGGAACAAGGTGACATATTCAAGGCTACATACTATGTCAAAATATGGATGTGTGAGATTCTTCTCTCCTTAGAGGATATCTTATGAGAGAAACACTCACAAGGAAAATGATATTTAAGGACAAGGTGACCCTCCTAAGGCCAAGTACTATGAATTGATAGGGCGGTGTTAGATTTCTCTCTCCTCATTGGAAAATCCTATGAGAGTACTCCAAAGGAAAAGGGTATTTAGGGACAAGGTGACCTACTTGGCGCCAAAGACTAGGGCTTGATACAGGTGCCTAAGATTCCTCTCTCCTTAGGGGAGATTTTGTGAGAGATATACTCATAAGGTAAAGGATAACTAGGGATAAGATAACCCTATTGGGGACAGAGAATATGGCCAGATATGGGTGTGTGAGATTCCTCCCTCCTCAGGTGAAATTTTATTAGAGAAATAATCCCAAAGAAAATGGATATCCAAGGACAAGATGACCCTTTCAGGGTAGGAGACTATGGCTGGATATGACAGTGTGAAATTGCTCTCTCCAGGGAAAATTTATGAGAGAAGCACACACTAGGAAAAGGGTATTCGTGGGCAAGGAGACCTACTTGGGGCCATAGACTATGGCTGCATACATATGTGAGACATTCCTCTCTCCTCAGGGGAGATTTTAGAGAGAAATACTCACTAAGGAAAGTGATATCTAGGGACAAGGTGACCCTCTCATGGCAAGAGAATATTCCTAGATATGACGATGTGAGATTCCTCTCTCCTCAGGGGAAATTTTATGAGAGAATCACTCACAAGGAAAAGGGTATCTAGGGATAAGGTGATCCTCTCGGGGCTAGAGACTGTGGCTAGATATGGTGTTATGAGATTCCTCTCTCCTTAGGGGAAATTTAATGAGGGAAGCAGTCACAAGAAAAAAGGTATCCAAGGACAAGGCGATCTACTCGGCGATAGAGACCATGGCTAGATATAAGTGTGTGAGATTCCTCTTTCCTAAGGGGATATTTTTTGAGAGAAATACTAATGAAGGAAAGGGATAGCCACAGACAAGGTGACACTCTCAGGGACAAAAACTATGGCTGGATATGGTAGTGTGAGATTCCTCTCTCCTCATGGGAAATATTATAAGAGAAGCACTAGCCAGGAAAAGGGTATCTAGTGACAAGGTGACCTATTTAGGGCTAGAGACTATGGATGAATACGTGCATGTGACATTCCTCTCTCCTCATGGGAGATTTGAAGATAAAAATACTCACAAAGGAAATGGATACCTAGGGATAAGGTGACACTCTTGAGGCTAGATATTGTGGCTGGATACGGGTGTGTGGGATTCCTATTTCCTCAAGGGAGGCTTTATGTGAGAAATACTCACAAGGGAAAGGGATATTCATGGACAAGGTGATAGGAGTGAGCAAATAATGGTCTAGACTGCAAAATCAGACCAGACTAGTTAGTTTGGTCTAGTTTGACCTGGTTCATTATGAGTTTTGTCTGGTCGGCAGTCTACAAATTTTAGTGAGCTCGATCTTTGGTACAGTTTGATCCAAAACTAGTCTGACCGTGAACTGGTCTGCAGACTGGATTTTATATAAAATACATGTATATTTGTTGGTATATTATGTAACAAGTACAAATAAAATACATATATAAGCATTATTAGTGTAAATGTTTGCTATTAATGTTATATAATTGTTAGAAGTAACTAATATTATCTACTTTCTAGAATTAAGTAAGTTGTGAAAAATGTGAAAAGGCTGATTATGGTACAAATTGGGAAAAATGATGATGGCCGCGTAAAGGGGCCAATAGCCTCTTCCCCGCCCACTCTCGAACATTTCAGATTCTGATTTTCCATATGTTGGTGTCAGGATCTATCTTTAGAATGCCCATAAGCCACCCATTTTGTCACAGTTGGGTCCGATTCTACCTCAAAACGGTCCGATCTCAATCTAGTCCTACCTCGAAACGGTCTAGTCTATAGTCCATAAATTCTTACAAACTCTATCCTCAGTCCGGTCTGTGTGGACTCTGATCTCCAAACCACGATATAAACATGATTTAAACTTAGCGGAAGCGATTCAATTAGCAGCGGAATACCAAAAATCAGTGGAAATTAAAACTTTTTGAGATAAAGCATTGAAACCATATAACTTCCTTCATAAAAGGAGATAAACTGTTTACATCTCAGATAATTACTTCTTGAGTAATTATATACAACATGATACAAAATCTCAAGAACTCATAAACAAAATCTCAGACCAAAAGACTCCAAGACCTGAGAGTACAGAGGACACATAGGACTGACTCTAACTACACCACATGGTAGGATAAATCTCCACCTGAGATTTTACTGCTGCTGCTGGTGCTGCTGCTGCTGGGACTGGTCACCTGTAGACCTGTTCCTCCGTCCTCAATGTCCACCTAAAAAGTTGAAGTCTACGGGGTGAGACAATTTTACATAATTGTCCCAGCGAGAGTTATAACTCTCTGCCAGAAGCTTTATTATAGCACCTCAAAGAATAACTTAAGCAGTAAAAGCTTCAAAGTATTCAATATCAGATTTAATAGTAAGAATGAGTTCAACAGTTATGAAACATGAAGACATTTGCACTATATAGCGTAACATCAATCAATCAATTCGTAGTTATCTCTAACAAGTATACTACACTGTGGATTATGTTTTTCAAACATTACTTTTATGCCCTGTGGAGATGAGGTTTACCACTCATACTCCAACCAATCACTACTAAGTGCCTCGGTATCATACTAGGTCATCGAAAGAGCCGAATTCTCATGACCTTCACCTTCCTCAGTCAGTAAGAGGATTACTTGTAGGACATCTCGTGTCTCTACTATAATAGCTTACCAGGGTAATCTGGTCCTTCGCTATTTTAGAGTTACAGTGGCGTTCTGTACTCTCTTCGTCATTAGGAGATTTCATGTTTATCTTCTAGTGATACAGATATCTGTGCTTTCTTCGTCATCAGGAGGTTTCATGTTTACCATCCACTGATACGGTATGGGGTTGTAGTGAAGGATTGATGGATTACACATCTACATCAAACACCTACACTAGGATGTAAGGTTCTACACATCCATATACCCCACATACTCAAAAGTATGTGATCCAGGAGTTCCCTTAGGAAAACCTGTTTCACCATCATTTGATCTCTGACAATGATGGATCTATGATCAGGGCTCTACATTACACTTGATTATTTAAGTACATTCAGTATTCTTTTAACATCATACATTGTTCTTCAAACAATAACATTAGCATAACAACTATGAAAGGAGAATACTAAATGTAACAAGCCTAACTCTCATCAATCATCATTTCTCAATACATTCATCACAAGTCATCTCTAAAGCATGACCTTGATGGTATTTATGGCTCTCACAGCCCATTTAATTCATAGGTTGCCATTGACAAGGCATCAAGATATTTTACTATTCATAAAGCTAACAACATGCTTTCAATGAATATAGCATCATCATCCATACCTGGATATGATCATTGTAACATCCCTGTCCTAGGTTATGAACTAACCCTAGATGTTTTGCTTAAAATATGATTAGAGGCTTGTGATTACCCCTTGATATGTCATTAAGCTTTAGAAGAATCTATAATTTCATTTCTGTCCCTTTTGAACAATGTTGTTATATTATTTTGTAATACAGGGACCTATGTGAAAATTACCTAATTAAAAGGGGTTAACTTACAAATTGCACATGTTAAGATGTTCCTTTGGTGTTGAGACATCATAAGAATGAATATGATAAAGTATGATGGATTCTCCAAGCTTGGGCACCAAGATGTAGCTTGTGGAGCAATCCTTGTACTTAAAACTCTAGTTTTGGTGTAAAGTGCAATTTACCCAAAATATGGGGTGCAACTTGTAAAATACACCTTATAGAGTATCTTTTATGACTCTTGGCATCATTAAGAGTAAGAATGATGAAGAGGTCACTTCAATTGAATAATTAAATAAGAATGATAACCCTTATAAATTAAATGATCAAGTTATAAGTCTAATAACCCTTCTATATGTGAAACTTAGTAAGAAGTTGGCTTTCTTCACCTTTAGACCTTGGGTTTAAGATGAGTTTTGCTTAAGTATGGAAGGGAGAAACGTGGTTTATAATAAGGGAAGGACCTAGAGGAGAAATGGAGAAACAAGTTGTCCTTATGTTGAAATTTCACCTAAAGTATATATACACCTTTTCTCACTTAGCAAGGATCGTTTCCTTCACTTCCTTTCTTATCCCCTTGCTTAGACCGACTTAGGACAGAGCTCTGGGGAAGAGGAGAACGGCCAAGCAGTTCTAGGTAAGCTTTGATCATCATCTTGCTCGAATTCATGGAGGAATTCATGGTGCAAGGTTGGTTTTATGGTCTTCCTTACTTGTTTCTTCTTTCTAGCCATCTTTTCCCAACCTTTCCTTGGAGAAACACCCTTGGCCGACCTGTGGATCTCAAGACACCATTAAAGACTGGAAGCTTGGAGCTCAAGGAATGACCTTAAGGTGGGTTTTATAACTCTAAACCTTTTTCTTTCTTATGCATATCTTTGTACTTGCAAAAGTAGCTTGTTCTTCTTTCCCCCATCCTTCCTTGCTTTCTTGCATCTAAAACCATGAGGAACAGACCTGGATCTGGAGGTAGAAGAAGGGGGACGTGAATACCTATGTCACTTTAGCAAACGGTCTTGCACCCTTGGCCAAACGGTTTGCAAAACCGTTTGAGGGGCAAACGGTTTCACATGGTCGGTTGGAGCAAACGGTCTCCAAGACCATTTGAGGGCGTTGACCAAGCATGTAACGTTTGGGATTTCTGTTCATAATTATGTAGGATAATGACCCACCAAATTTTAGGGGTTAAATCCAAAGGAATCGTAGGTTAAAGGCCAATCAATTAGGCAAATCAAATTGAATTAAGTGCTGTTTTTCCAATCTGTTTAACTTGAACTTCTTGGGTAAACGGTCTTAAACCGTTTGAGTGCATTGACCAAGCGTGGAAATTTTGGGATTACTGTGCCTAAAGATGTGTTCTAATAACCCACCAAGTTTTATAGGTTAACTCCCAAGGAATCATGAGTTAAAGGCTAAACAATTAGGTAACCTAATTGGATTAAGTGCTGATTTTTCCAATCTGATTAACTTGAACTTTTTGGGAAAACGGTTTCAAACCGTTTGAGTGAGTTGACCAAGCGTTGACCGTTTGGGATTCCTGTTCATAATCATGTTGGTTAATGACCCTCCAAATTTGAGGGATTAACTCCAAAGGAATCGTGAGTTGAAGGCTAATTAATTATGTAAACCCTAATTGGATTAAGTGCTGACTTTCAACTTGATTGATTTGACTTTTTGGGTTTTCTTGCCCAAACGGTCTCAAGACCGTTTGGGGGATCATCCAAACGGTCTCAAGACCGTTTGGGGGTCACCCAAGACCGTTTGAAGGTCTAGGGTCAAGTATGGATAGGTGTTTGAAGATCCAAAGATGTGGTGTGAAACCTAATCGGCTAAGTGTTGGATTTGCATTGAATTGAGTTGATTGTTTTGGGTTGATTGACCCAAACGGTCTCAAGACCGTTTGGAGGTCACCCAAGACCGTTTGGAGGTCTGGGGTCAAGTATAGTTGACCAATTGAAGGTCCAAATGTACACAATTACAAAGCAATCAATTGCTGATTTGATGATCAACTCAATAGCTCAAACCCTAATGATTTTTCACTAGAATCCAAGGGTTGGGATAGCCAAACGGTCTCAAGACCATTTGTAACTCATCCAAATGGTCTCAAGACCGTTTGGAGGTCACCCAAGACCGTTTGGAGGTCTAGGGGTGAGTATGGTTAAGCAATTGATGATACAATGATACTAAGTTGGAATGTAATCAATTGTTGTTTTGGGGATCAATCCAATGATCCAAACCTTAATTGATTGACTTAGATTTTGATGATATGATGGGAAAACGGTCTCAAGACCGTTTGGAGGTCATCCAAAAGACCGCAAGACCGTTTTGGGTCAGGTCATGTCCCAATGTAATGATGGTTCAATAGGTTCTAATCAATTAGTCCCACATTGAAATATGTTGAAGGGTTATTGATTCCAATCCCTAATTCAATTGAGTTAAACCCTAATTGATGGTCAATTGAGGGTCAAGTGAGGGAAAAAATCAGTTGAAGGTTGACCTATTAAACTCAATTAAGGTATGAGTATAGGTCCAATTGATGATTGGTTCCATGAATTCAAAGATTGAAGGAATCAACATTGGAAACCCTAATTCAATTGGATACCTTATGAAGTGGAGGTCCAGTGTGATTGAATCTTTGAGAATTAAGATAATGAATGTTCTATTGATCCAATAATGATTAGTAATGATAATAAATGAAGGTGCGAAGGTTGAAACCCTAATAATACCTAAGTGATTAAGAACCAATTAAAGGGAGAATTCTTAATTGTTTATAGGATTAATAGCTTTATACACTATGTTAACCATGGTAGTATGTACTTGATTGAAGGGTCGATGTGACCTAATCAATTTGAAAGAATGAGAAATTAGAATACATATATATATAGATAGATAGAAATATGAATCATGTAATGATCTGTTGTAGCACGACCGTGCAAGGGAGCACGACCGTGGTAGCCTTAGCTTGCACGACCGTGCAAGGGAGCACGACCGTGGTAGCCTTACCTTGCACGACCATGCAAGGTGGCACGGTCGTGGTGTCCTATATAGAAATTGAGAAGTTTTGGTATTGTGCTGACATTGTTATATATGCATGTCCTTATTTGTATAAGTCATACAGGTTGATATTATGAGGTAATCATATCCAGGTATGAGTTATGATGTCATATTCCTTGAAAACAATTATAAGCTTTTAGAGTAATGATATGTGAAAATTATATATATTGCTTCAATCAAGGTCATGCTAATAGATGACTTGATGCTGATATGGCACTTGATAGCAAGTGTTATGATGATATAAGGGTGTGAGCACCCATGTTCTTGAATCATAGTGATAAGATGATTAAGAATTGATATCCAGTTGATAACTGATATGAGTTATACTTGTACATTTAGTATTCTTCTGTTATAGCCATGTTTAGTACTTGAATGTTTGGAAACATGTATGATGCTAAAAGAATACTGATATGTACCTAATAATCAAGTATAATCATACCATGTAGAGCCCTGATCATAGATCCATCATTGTCAGAATTTAAATAATAGTGAAACATGTTTTACAAAGGGAACTCCTGGATCACATACTTTAGAGTATGTGGGAGTATATGGAATAACTGATAAAAGTTAAGCTTGACAGGTTTCATATAGAGGTGATCAGATCCAGGTAAGATTTATAATGCTAATTGCATTAAGAACACTTGTTACCTATAATTCAAGAGTATAACTAAATGTCATGTTATCTGGTAAGTGATAACATATGAGCTTGATAGGTTGAATGAGCCACGAGTAATATGATTTGTTGATCTTCAAAGGTCATATTATTTAGATAACCAGATAAAATGAGATGTTACTTGGTAACAAATTCTATGATTAGTCCAGGGGTTTGAACTCCCACATTCCGGATTTCATATTAATAAGATGGTTAGGGATTGATATCCCAATATTAAAAATATGAGGTATGACCTAAACCAAAGTGCTTCTATGTGAAATTCTATTACAGAATAATCCTATGAAAAGCTTAACTACAGACTAATGGGTTATGAATGTAAATAACCCTTGTATTACATAAGTAATGTTAAGTCTGATATCATATGTACAAGTTATGTAGATATGTTGTGGAGTTGGAATCCTAACACTTTGGGAGAAGGAGTATGGCTACAGGCCATCCTTTCCCAAATAATAATGCCAGGAAATGGATATATGATCCAAGTCTGAAGGGAGTTAGTGATGTGATAAGTGACATGTGATTTTATCAATTTATAGTTGCATTGCTTTTAGTAGAAAGAATAGTTTAATCTGTTAAACATTGTTTTAACTACTCTCAAATATACATAACTTCTTTGTGTACATTTATTCTCTTATGCTGCAATAATTATGCTTCTAGCAAAGAGTTATATCTCTCGCTGGGACGATTTTAATAATTGTCTCACCCCGTAGATTTCAACCTTTAGGTGGACGTGGGCGAGGAGGCAGAAATCCTTCAATAGGTGAAGGGCAGCATCAGCAGTAACAAGGACAGCATTGAAGCTTTAGGTGGAGGCATTGGCTGCTATGTCATGTGTAGATAGTGTTAGAGTCCTATATGTCGTCTCTGTACCCTCAGGTCCTCGGAGTAATAGTTAGTGCTTTCGAGTTCTTGGTCAAGTCCTTAGAGACTTTTGTATCTTGCCTTACAGAGTTTTACTGATGGATCAGTTGTTAACAACTTATCATGTTGCTTTATGAGAAAGCTTTACCTTTAAAGGATCTCTTTGTAAAAAGTTTAAAATTTTTAGTGATTTCTGGTAATCTGATGCTTAGTGAACGCTTCCGCATTAGTTAATCTTGTTTTCTTGAAATAGACATTTCAATCATCTTTATATCAGAACCTGCAAGGTTAATTCAACTGATAAAAGCAATTCAAATCAAGAATTATACTTTCCACTCTTGCCATAAGAGCTAAGTTCCCTGATTCTCATCAATTAGGGTTTACTATTCACATTACCTGCCATCACCCTAGAATTAGGGTTTATTATTCACATTATGGTAAAAAAAATGAACTCATAACATCATCATGTATGAGGAACATCATCAATGATGCTCTCAGATTAGGTCAAGATTCATAATCTATCATAATTAGGGTTTTCATGATCTCACATAGGTGGATCATACCCTAATCATGCACATTCATGTGTATTGAAGGTACTTTACTTGAATTTCCACCATAAAAGAGTATTTTCTTTCTCTTAAGATACTTTCTCTCTCCTCATACTAGTAGATGGTGATAACACCACTCTAGATCAGGTTGGGTTAAGTCCACTTTGATTATCATAAACCAAATCACCACTATTGAGTGATTAGGGTTTGATTAGATCAAGGATTCACTCAATTGAACCTTTCAAGGGCATTTTGGTAAATTGCCCATTGATCATCATCATGGTTCACATCATTAGTCACTTAGTTCCTTTAATGACTTAGGTTACCATTATGGATTAAATGAGATCATCATTGAACCATTTAGGCCTTCAAGTGGTTAAGTATAATCATCCTTGAAATTCTTCAATTGGGTTAGGGTTGAACCTTCAACCTTCAACCCATTTGTTCCTTAAATGGGTATGGACACACTTGTCCTCCAAACGAGTGTGTACACTCTTGACTTCCAAATGGGTGTGAACCCATTTGAGTCCAAACGAGTGTGGACCCGTTTGAGTCCAAACGAGTGTGAACCCGTTTGGACCTAAACGAGTGTCAACCCGTTTAGACCTAAACGAGTGTGTGAACCCATTTGGGCTTAAACGAGTGTGCACTCGTTTGGGTATAAACGAGTGTGGACCCGTTTGGGTCTAAACGAGTGTGCACTCATTTGGGCTTACACGGGTGTGAACCCAATTGGGTCCAAACCGCATGGACATGAAAGTTGATACAAATGTCATAATTGAAAAGGGTTTTTTATGTTGAAACGTTCAATTGGCCCAAGCCATATTAACCACTTACAATTTGAGTCAAATAGGATGAGCCTCAATCAATTGGTCACCAATTTGATCTTCAATTGCAAGCCAATTAGGGTTAAATCTAATCCAATTAGGGTTTCCAATCGATCACTTATCAATTATCAACAATGTGACTCAAAACAAGGTTGAACCTATCAATTGAACTCCAATTGGGCCCAAACTTGGCCCAAACGGTCTTGAGATCGTTTGTATGAACTCCAAATGGTCTTGAGACCGTTTGGCCAAAGTTTGACCAAAAAATAAGTTGATTTGATAAGGGTTGAACCCTAATTATATTACAAATCAGCACTTTTTATCAATTATCAATATCTTGTGATTGGGCCCTCAATTCATCAAATTCCTTTAACATTAGACCTCCAAACGATCATGTAGTGTCACTAAACGAGTGTGGGATCGTTTGGGAGGACCCCCAAACGGTTTGGAACCCGTTTGGGTCCTTCAACCCAAAACTCAACACAATCTATTCTTTAAATCAGTAATTTTGACCCGATTAGGGTTAGGGTATTAAAGTACCTTCAACTCTTAATTGGTTAGGAATTAGATGATTATTATTGGTATAAATGAAATTCAATATTTTATGAACAGGAATCCCAAACGGTCAATGCTTGTTCGACGCCCTCAAACGGGTTGGGACCCGTTTGGCCAAACGTTTAAGTTATTCAATTTGGTAAATCAGTATTTAATTCAAATCGATTGCTTAGTTGATTGGCCTTCAACTCATGACTCGTTTGGAATTAATCCATCAAATTTGGTGAGTCATTAAACAATGTCATTAGTAACAGTAATCCAAAACGGTCAATGCTTGGTCAACTCCTTCAAATGGGTTGGAACCCGTTTTCCCAAAAAGGTCCAATTAAACAGGTTGAAAATCAGGACTTAATTCAATTAGATTTGCTAATTGGTTAGCCTATATTTCACGATTCCTTTGGAGTTAATCCCTTCAACTTGGTGGGTGATTAGCCTACATAATTATGAACAGGAACCCCAAATGGGTGTCACTTGTTCAATGCCCTCAAACGGGTTGGAACCCGTTTGGGCAAACCGACCTTGATGAACCCGTTTGGCCTCTAAACGAGTATGAACCCGTTTGGCCAAAGGTTCAAGGTCGTTTCATAAATTAGAAATTCGTGGATAAGCATAGGAAATAACGCCCTCATCTTCTAGCTCAAGAACAGCAGCAGTTCTTCACGGTTTTGCTTGCAAGGATGCAAGAGAAGATAGGGAAGAAGAAGAACTAGCAACTATATGCAAAGAAAGAGATGTATAATCAAAGCATAAGGTTTAGAGTTATAAAACCCGCCTAAAGATTGTTCCTTGAGCTCCAAGCTTTCAAGATCCAAGCCTTTAATGGCGTCTTTGATCTCCACTGGTCGGCCAAGGTGTATTCTCCAAGGAAAGTTGAAAAGGAATGGCTAGAAAGATGAAGCTAGGTGAGCTAGCCATGAATTCAACCTTGAAATCGAGTTTCCTCCATGAATTCAAGCAAAAGGGATGATCCAAACTTACCTAGGACCCCTGGTCGTCCTCCTCTGCTCCAGAGCTTAGCCTTAGTCGATTTTGAGCAAGGGGAAAAGAAATGAAAAGAAGAGGATCGTTCCCTTGCTAAGTGGGGAAGGTAGTATATACACTTAGGTGAAATTTCAACATAAAAACATATGTTTTCCTCATTTCTCATCTAAGTTCTTCCATTCTTCTTTGCACGTCCCTAACTCTTATTTCTAAGGACAAACTCCTTCTAAGGTCAAGTATTGAAGGCAAAGAAGATCAACCCATCACTAAAGCATACACATAAAAGGGCTATTATACATACACCTTGATTATTCAATCACAAAGGTGTTTTTCATAATATGATTATTCACAAGAAGTGACCTTTTCATAATTTCTTCTCTAAATGATGACAAGAGTCATAAAAGATATTATAGATGGTATATTCTACAAGTTGCACCCCTCAAATTTGGTAAATTGCACTTTACTCCAATTTAGGGTTTTCAAGCACAGGGATTGCTTCCACAGCCGCACCTTGGTGCTCAGGCTTGGGAAATCCCTCTTACTTCATCATATTTACTCATATGATGCCATATCATCAAAGGAACATCTTAACATGTGCAATTTGCAAGTTAACCCCTTAACTGGGTAATTTGCACATAGATCCCTGTATTACAAAACAATCGTTACAACATTGTTTAAAAGGGACAGAAAAGGAAAAGTATGTTCCTCAGGAACTTAATTACATGCCCAAAGATAATCACAAGGATTTAATTACATATTTAGGCAAAACACCTAGGGTTAGTTCATAACCCAGGTCAGGGATGTTACAAATTATCCACCCCTTACAAGGATTTCGTCCCCGAAATCGATAAAACGTATTAAGAGAAAAGAGCAGGGTATTTCCTTCTCATCTCATCCTCTAGTTCCCAAGTGGCTTCTTCAACACCACGGTGGTTCCAGAGGACTTTCACAAGGCTTATATCTTTCTTCTTTAACTTTTTAATTCTGTTATCAAGAATTGACACTGGTCCTTCCTCATAAGATATATCATCATTCAATTCAACTTCCATAGGTTGTAGAATTGACTCAGTGTCTGGGTGACATTTCTTTAGCATAGAAATGTGAAACACATGATGTAACCTCTGTAACTCTGGTGGCAGATCTAGTTTATAGGCTACTTTTCCAATCCGTTCAATGATTGGATAAGGCCCCATAAATCTAGGAGCTAACTTCCCTTTCTTTCCAAAACGAAGGACTCCTTTCCAAGGCGAGACCTTGAGATACACTTTGTCTCCAACCTCGAACTTTAAGGGTCTACGACGCTTGTCAGCATAAGATTTCTGCCTATCTTATGCAGTCTTAATCTGTTGCTGTATTACCTTAATCTTTTCTGTAGTTTGCTGCACAAGATCAGGTCCTAACAACTGATGCTCACCAGTCTCAAACCAACACAAGGGTGATCTACAACGTCTACCATATAAAGCTTCATAAGGTGCCATATCAATACTATGCTGATAGCTATTGTTGTAGGCAAACTCTATCAAGCTTAGGTGTAGATCCCAACTTCCGGTAAACTGAAGAACACATGCTCTCAACAGGTCTTCCAAGGTTTGTATGGTCCTTTCCGACTGTCCATCAGTCTGTGGATGAAAGGCCGTACTAAACCTTAGCTTGGTGCCTAAGGCTCTGTGTAACTGCTCCCAAAAGCGACTTGTAAACTGGGGACCTCTGTCAGAAACTATAGTGACAGGAACTCCGTGCAAACGCACTATCTCTTGAACATACAACTGTGATAACCTTTCAGCAGAATAGGTTGTTTTGACAGGTAAGAAATGTGCTGTCTTAGTCAACCTATCTACAACTACCCAAATGGAATCATGTCCTTTGCTTGTCTTGGGTAGGCCAACAACAAAGTCCATGGTCACATGGTCCCACTTCCACTGTGGTATGGGTAAGGGTTGCATTGTTCCTGCAGGCTTCTGGTGTTCAGCTTTAACTTGCTGACACACAGGACACCTCAGAACAAACTCTGCAACATCTTTCTTCATTCCAGGCCATCAATACAGTTCTTTCAAATTACGATACATCTTGGTGCTCCCTGGATGCATAGCATACATTGAAGAATGAGCTTCTTCCAGGACTAACTTCCTCAAGTTATCCACATCTGACACTATCATCCTCCCATGATAACATGCTACATGATCATCTGAATCATGGAAACTATCTCGCTTCTCATTTCCATACTCTGATCTAATCTGCTGAACTACAACATCAACATGTTGTGCCTCCTTAATCTTCTCTCTTAGGGTAGGTTTAATATGCATCTCAGCCATCAATCCGGATAACAATGACACCTTCAACTGTACATTGTCTTGCCTTAAAGAGATAAGTATATCTCTCTTAGAGCATACTAAAGAGTTTATTTGTGCTCTATCCATGGTTGATGTTGCTGATTTCCTACTCAAGGCATCTGCAACAACATTGGCCTTCCCTGGATGGTAATCAATTGTACAATCGTAGTCCTTGATTAACTCCATCCAGCGACGTTGCCTCATGTTAAGCTCATGCTGAGAGAAGATATACTTAAGGTTCTTGTGGTCTGTGAAAATCTAGAATGTCTCTCCGTAGAGATAATGCCTCCAGATTTTCAATGCATGAACCACGACAGCTAACTCTAGATCGTGTGTTGGATAATTCTCCTCGTGTTTCTTAAGCTGTCGGGAAGCAAAAGAAATCACCTGTTTATCCTACATCAACACACATCCAAGTCCATTCTTGGAGGCATTACAGAAGACTACATATCCTTTTCCTTGCTCAGGTAGCACAAGCACAGGTGTACTTGTCAACCTCTCCTTCAACAACTGAAAGGACTGTTGACACTTATCACTCCAAGAAAAAGGAGCATCTTTCCGGGTTAACTTGGTCAAAGGTAAGGCTATAGAGCTAAAGTTTTTAATAAACCTTCGATAGTAACCAGCTAACCCCAAGAAGCTTCGAATCTCCGTCGGTGTCTTCGGTTGTTCCCATTGTAGAACAGATTCTACCTTTGCAGGGTCAACACGAATTCCCGAGGCAGATATCACATGTCCAAGAAAAGATACATCCGGAAGCCAGAACTCACACTTGCTAAACTTAGCATACAACTTATGTTCTCTTAGCAACGTCAAAGCTTGGCGAAGATGCTGCTCATGCTGCTGAGCATCCTTACTATAGATTAGAATGTCATCTATGAAGACGACAACACACTGATCAAGGAAGGGTCGAAAAACTCTATTCATGAGTTCCATAAATGCAGCTGGTGCATTGGTTAGTCCAAACGACATAACCGTGAACTCATAGTGACCATATCTTGTCCTAAAAGCAGACTTGGATATGTCACTATCCTTAATTCGGAGTTGATGATATCCATACCTCAAGTCTATCTTTGAGAAGACTGTTGCACCACGCAACTGGTTAAAGAGATCATCAATCCTCGGCAGAGGGTACTTATTCTTTATTGTTACTTTATTGAGTTGTCTGTAGTCAATGCACAACCGCATTGACCCATCTTTCTTTTTAACAAACAAGACCGGAGCACCCCAAGGTGAAGTGCTCGGTCGGATAAAACCCTTCTCAAGTAACTCTTGAAGCTGTTTCTTGAGTTCTTCCATCTCAGCAGGCGCCATCCTATACGGTGTCTGGGCTATGGGTTTCGTATCTGGGACCAAATTGATCTCAAAATCAATCTCCCGAGGTGGTGGTATACCAAGAAGTTCTTCAGGAAACACATCCTCAAATTCCCTGACTATGGGAACTTCAGCAGGATTGGAACTTTTCTTGGTAACATCTACCACATGGGCCAAGAATGCATAACATCCTTGCCTCAATAGCTTATCAGCAACCATAGCTGATACAAGACAGGTGGGAAGAATCTTTCTTTCACCTTGAAAGATCCATGTGTTGCCTTCATCAGCAAACACAACCAACTTGGATTCACAATCCAAGACAACTCTATACCTTTCTAAGGTATCCATCCCAAGGATTATATCAAATCCTTGCATATCAAGTGGTATAAGGTCCACTTGAATGTGATGATCAAAAAAGAAGAGGATGCAAGGAGAACATACCTCCTGCAAAACGGCAGACCCACTCAACGGAGTCTCCAAAAACAAGCTATCTGCCCTATGACTAACCGTCATATTGTAGTTACGAATCACTCTCCGAGTGATAAAAGAGTGCGTATCACCCGGGTCAATCAGAACAGATACAACACAGGATGTAGACATATCAGAATATAAAAGTTCCATCTGACCTGCCACTACCCGTGGATTGACCACTGCATCTGGTGGGTTCATCACATAGAACCTCGCTGTCGCCTGGTGTTGAGGTGGTGCTGATGATCCAGCTTGAGATGCTTGCCCGCGTCCTTGAGCTGCTCCTTGAGATTATCTTCTCTGTGATCCCTGTTGACTCTGTCTCTGAGGTTGTGTCATACTGACAGGTTTAGATCGACAGTCCTTCATCAAGTGTCCCACCTTACCACAGTTGTAGCAGCTTCTCTCCAGTTGTTGTGGTCTTGGTGGTCCAATAATTGACATCGATGCTGAACTACGAGTCTCTTGTTGAGGTAGGCTTCGTCCCCTGCCTCTACTTGGTGACCACTGAGTTTGGGAACTTGATCTGGGTGGTGGAGGGTTGGGTGCAGAGAATCTAGGTTTCTTGGAATCCCTAGATGAAGAACCCTGGAATTGTGGATATCTTTTCTGGGTTTGTCTCTTCTCAACCATAGATCTATCTATCCTTCGGACTGATTCAACGAAGGTAGAGAATCTCTCTCGGTTTTCTAAGGCAGACACAGGGGTTGACATATTAGCATTCAAACCCTTCTCGAATCTCCTGATTCTTTCCTCTTCTGTGGCAGCCATGTGCGGACAGAACCGCAGAAACTCCATGAACTTAGCTTCATACTCGCTAATGTTCATCATACCCTGCCTCAATCTCTCAAACTGAGAGATCTTCTCATCTAGGAAGGTCTTTGGAAAATATCTATTGATAAATTCCTGACGAAACTCTTCCCATGAGAACTCTATCCCAGGTCTCTTCTGCTCTTCCATCTTCCACCAGTGACCAGCACTGCCTTTGAGAAGATAGACAACATGTCTAACCTTCTCAGCTTCCGGGATATTTAGAATCCTGAAAGCTTTCTCCAATTCTGTTAACCACAGATCAGCATCTGCGGGGTCGGCAGTCCCAAAGTACTCGGTAGCTCCGACACGACGAAGTCGCTCGAACGTCTTACTGATACCTTGTCCTTCAGGCTGGACAGGTGCCCTAGGTGCAGGTATGGGCATCCTGTCGGTTATGTGTGTCATGGCAGTCATAAACTGCCCAAACATCGTCTGAACTGCTGGGTTACCCATATCAGCTGGGTCAAACTGGGGTGGCTCAGGTGCAGGCTGTTCTATTTCTGGAACCCTTGCACCGCCTTGAGGTGCACTTGCACTACTCTCTGCCACATACTCATCATGTGGCTCTGCCATCCTTATGTATCTTCTTCTCTTGAGGAGCAGAAGATTCTATTAGATAAGGAAGAGATACTAAGGATAGATTCGACATCCTAAGTCCTATGCCTCTGTAGACTCAGCGAACCTAGAGCTCTGATACCACTAATTGTGGACTCTGATCTCCAAACCACGATATAAACACGATTTAAACATAGCAGAAGAGATTCGATTAGCAGCGGAATACCAAAAATCAGCGGAAATTAAAACTTTTTGAGATAAAGCATTGAAACCATAAAACTTCCTTCATAAAAGGAGATAAACTGTTTACATCTCAGATAATTACTTCTTGAGTAATTATATACAACATGATACAAAATCTCGAGAACTCATAACCAAAATCTCAGACCAAAAGACTCCAAGACCTGAGAGTACAGAGGACACATAGGACTGACTCTAACTACACCACATGGCAGGCTAAATCTCCACCCAAGATTTTACTGCTGCTGCTGGTGCTGCTGCTGCTGGGAGTGGTCACCTGTAGACCTGTTCCTCCATCCTCGACGTCCACCTAAAAAGTTGAAGTCTACGAGGTGAGACAATTTTACATAATTGTCCCAGCGAGAGTTATAACTCTCCGCCAGAAGCTTTATTATAGCACCTCAAAGAATAACTTAAGCAGTAAAAGCTTCAAAGTATTCAATATCAGATTTAATAGTAAGCATGAGTTCAACAGTTATGAAACATGAAGACATTTGCACTATACAGCATAACATCAATCAATCAATTCATAGTTATCTCTAACAGGTATACTACGCTGTGGATTATGTTTTTCAAACATTACTTTTATGCCCTGTGGAGATGAGGTTTACCACTCATGCTCCAACCAATCACTACTAAGTGCCTCAGTATCATACTAGGTCATCGAAAGAGCCGGATTCTCATGACCTTCACCTTCCTCAGTCAGTAAGAGGATTACTTGTAGGACATCTCGTGTCTCTACTATAATAGCTTACCAGGGTAATCTGGTCCTTCACTATTTTAGAGTTACAGTGGCGTTCTGTACTCTCTTCGTCATCAGGAGATTTCATGTTTATCTTCCACTGATACGGATATCTGTGCTTTCTTCATCATCAGGAGGTTTCATTTTTACCATCCACTGATACGGTATGGGGTTGTAGTGAAGGATTGACGGATTACACATCTACATCAAACACCTACACTAGGATGTAAGGTTCTACACATCCATATACCCCACATACTCAAAAGTATGTGATCCAGGAGTTCCCTTAGGAAAACCTGTTTCACCATCATTTGATCTCTGACAATGATGGATCTATGATCAGGGCTCTACATTACACTTGATTAGTTAAGTACATTCAGTATTCTTTTAACATCATACATTGTTCTTCAAACAATAACATTAGCATAACAACTATGAAAGGAGAATACTAAATGTAACAAGCCTAACTCTCATCAATCATCATTTCTCAATACATTCATCACAAGTCATCTCTAAAGCATGACCTTGATGGTATTTATGGCTCTCACAGCCCATTTAATTCATAGGTTGCCATTGACAATGCATCAAGATATTTTACTATTCATAAAGCTAACAACATGCTTTCAATGAATATAGCATCATCATCCATACCTGGATATGATCATCTTTATATCAGAACCTGCAAGGTTAATTCAACTGATAAAAGCAATTCAAATCAAGAATTATACTTTCCACTCTTGCCATAAGAGCTAAGTTCCCTGATTCTCATCAATTAGGGTTTACTATTCACATTACCTGCCATCACCCTAGAATTAGGGTTTATTATTCACATTATGGTAAAAAAAAATGAACTCATAACATCATCATGTATGAGGAACATCATCAATGATGCTCTCATATTAGGTTAAGATTCATCATCTATCATAATTAGGGTTTTCATGATCTCACATAGGTGGATCATACCCTAATCATGCACATTCATGTGTATTGAAGGTACTTTACTTGAATTTCCACCATAAAAGGGTATTTTCTTTCTCTTAAGATACTTTCTCTCTCCTAATACTAGTAGATGGTGATAACACCACTCTAGATCAGGTTGGGTTAAGTCCACTTTGATTATCATAAACCAAATCACCACTATTGAGTGATTAGGGTTTGATTAGATCAAGGATTCACTCAATTGAACCTTTCAAGGGCATTTTGGTAAATTGCCCATTGATCATCATCATGGTTCACATCATTAGTCACTTAGTTCCTTTAATGACTTAGGTTACCATTATGGATTAAATGAGATCATCATTGAACCATTTAGGCCTTCAAGTGGATAAGTATAATCATCCTTGAAATTCTTCAATTGGGTTAGGGTTGAACCTTCAACCTTCAAACCATTTGTTCCTTAAATGGGTATGGACACACTTGGACTCCAAACGAGTGTGTACACTCTTGACCTCCAAACGGGTGTGAACCCATATGAGTCCAAATGAGTGTGGACCCGTTTGAGTCCAAACGAGTGTGAACCCGTTTGGACCTAAACGAGTGTCAACCCGTTTAGACCTAAATGAGTGTGTGAACCCGTTTGGGCTTAAACAAGTGTGAACTCATTTGGGTCTAAATGAGTGTGGACTCGTTTGGGTCTAAATGAGTGTGCACTCATTTGGGCTTACACGGGTGTGAACCCAATTGGGTCCAAACCGCATGGACATGAAAGTTGATACAAATGTCATAATTGAAAAGGGTTTCTTATGTTGAAACGTTCAATTGGCCCAAGCCATATTAACCACTTACAATTTGAGTCAAATAGGATGAGCCTTAATCAATTGGTCACCAATTTGATCTTCAATTGCAAGCCAATTAGGGTTAAATCTAATCCAATTAGGGTTTCCAATCGATCACTTATCATTTATCAACAATGTGACTCAAAACAAGGTTGAACCTATCAATTGAACTCCAATTGGGCTCAAACTTGGCCCAAACGGTCTTGATATCGTTTGTATGAACTCCAAACGGTCTTGAGACCGTTTGGCCAAAGTTTGACCAAAAACGAAGTTGATTTGATAAGGGTTGAACCCTAATTATATTACAAATCAGCACTTTTTATCAATTATCAATATCTTGTGATTGGGCCCTCAATTCATCAAATTCCTTTAACCTTAGACCTCCAAACGATCATGGAGTGTCACTAAACGAGTGTGGGATCGTTTGGGAGGACCCCCAAACAGTTTGGAACCCGTTTGGGTCCTTCAACCCAAAACTCAACACAATCTATTCTTTAAATCAGTAATTTTGACCCGATTAGGGTTAGGGTATTAAAGTACCTTCAACTCTTAATTGGTTAGGAATTAGATGATTATTCTTGGTAGAAATGAAATTCAATATATTATGAACAGGAATCCCAAACGGTCAACACTTGGTCAACGCCCTCAAATGGGTTGGGACCCGTTTGGCCAAAAGTTCAAGTTATTTAATTTGGTAAATCAGTATTTAATTCAAATCGATTGCTTAGTTGATTGGCCTTCAACTCATGACTCGTTTGGAATTAATCCATCAACTTTGGTGAGTCATTAATCAATGTCATTAGGAACAGTAATCCCAAACAGTCAACTCTTGGTCAACTCCTTCAAACGGGTTGGAACCCGTTTGCCCAAAAAGGTCCAATTAAATAGGTTGAAAATCAGGACTTAATTCAACTAGATTTGCTAATTGGTTAGCCTATATTTCACGATTCCTTTGGAGTTAATCCATCCAACTTGGTGGGTGATTAGCCTACATAATTATGAACAGGAACCCCAAACGGTCGTCACTTGGTCAACGCCCTCAAATGGGTTGGAACCCGTTTGGGCAAACCGACCTTGGTGAACCCGTTTGGCCTCTAAACGTGTATGAACCCGTTTGGCCAAAGGTTCAAGGTCGTTTCATAAAGTAGAAATTCGTGGATAAGCATAGGAAATAACACCCTCATCTTCTAGCTCAAGAACAGCAGCAGTTCTTCACAGTTTTGCTTGCAAGGTTGCAAGAGAAGATAGGGAAGAAAAAGAACTAGCAACTATATGCATAGAAAGAGATGTATAATCAAAGCATAAGGTTTAGAGTTATAAAACCCGCCTAAAGATTGTTCCTTGAGCTCCAAGCTTTCAATCTCCAAGCCTTTAATGGCGTCTTTCAGCTCCACTGGTCGGCCAAGGTGTATTCTCCAAGGAAAGTTGAAAAGGAATGGCTAGAAAGATGAAGCTAGGTGAGCTAGCCATGAATTCAACCTTGAAATCGAGTTTCCTCCATGAATTCAAGCAAAAGGGATGATCCAAACTTACCTAGGACCCTTGGTCGTCCTCCTCTGCTCCAGAGCTTAGCCTTAGTCGGTTTTGAGCAAGGGGAAAAGAAATGAAAAGAAGAGGATCGTTCCCTTGCTAAGTGGGGAAGGGAGTATATACACTTAGGTGAAATTTCAACATAAAAACATATGTTTTCCTCATTTCTCATATAAGTCCTTCCATTCTTATTTGTACGTCCCTACCTCTTATTTAGAAGGACAAACTCCTTCTAAGGTCAAGTATTGAAGGCAAAGAAGATCAACCCATCACTAAATCATACACATAAAAGGGCTATTATACATACACCTTGATTATTCAATCACAAAGGTGTTTTTCATAATATGATTATTCACAAGAAGTGACCTTTTCATCATTTCTTCTCTAAATGATGACAAGAGTCATAAAAGATATTCTAGATGGTATATTCTACAAGTTGCACCCCTCAAATTGGGTAAATTGCACTTTACTCCAATTTAGGGTTTTCAAGCACATGGATTGCTTCCACAGCTGCACCTTGGTGCTCAGGCTTGGGAAATCCCTCTTACTTCATCATATTTACTCATATGATGCCATATCATCAAAGGAACATCTTAACATGTGCAATTTGCAAGTTAACCCCTTAACTGGGTAATTTGCACATAGATCTCTGTATTACAAAACAATCGTTACAACATTGTTTAAAAGGGACAGAAAAGGAAAAGTATGTTCCTCAGGAACTTAATTACATGCCCAAAGATAATCACAAGGATTTAATTACATATTTAGGCAAAACACCTAGGGTTAGTTCATAACCCAGGTCAGGGATGTTACAGTCTGGTTCTAGACCGATGCTCACCCCTAGAAGGTGACCATTTATAGGTGAGAGATTGTGGTCTAATATGGGTGTATGAGATTCCTCTCTCCTAAGGGGAGATTTTATAAGAAAAATACTCACAAAAAGGGACAGGGGGACCAACTCGAGGCCAAATACTATGACTAGATATGGGTGTGTGAGATTCTTTTCTCCTCAAGGGAGACTTAATTAGAGAAATACTAACAAGGAAAAGGGATATCCAGGGATAAAGGGACCTTTTTGGGGCCAGAGACTATTGTTGTATAAGGGTGTGTGAGATGTTTATCTCCTCAGGGAAGATTTACGCGAAAAATACTCAAAACTAGAGGTATCCAAAGACAAGGTGACCTACTTGGGGTCAGAGACTTGTTGATGAATACACTGCGTGAGATTCCTCTTTCCTCATGAAGAATTTATGGGAGACATTCTAAAAAGGTAGGGGTATCCAATGAAAAGGTGACCACCTTCTGATAGAGATTGTGGCAGGATATGGGAGTGTGAGATTCCTCTCTTCCCTGGGAGATTTTATGATAGATATAATCATAAGAAAAAGGGTATCCAGGATCCAGCTGACCTGCTCAGGGCCAGAGAATATGGCTGAATATGAGTGTGTGAGATTTCTATCTCCATAGGGAAAACTGTATGAGAGAAATACTTATAAGGATAAGGGTATCCATCTACAAGGTGACCCTTATGGTTCCATAGACTTTGGCTAGATATGGGTATGTGAGATTCCTCTCTCCTGGGGGGAGATTTTTATGTGCGAATTACTCACAAGGTAAAGGATAAACAACGACAAAGTGACCCTCTCTAGGCTAGAGATTGTGACGGGATAGGGGTGTATGCTATTTCTCTCTGCTCTTGGGAAATTTGTGAGAGAAACACTAACATGGAAAATGGTATTCAGGGATAAGGTGACGTACTTGGGCCCTAAGAATGTGGCTAGAAATAGGTATGTGAAATTCCTCCCCCCTCATAGGAATTTTATGAGAGAAATACTCACAATAAAAGGGATATGTTGGTCTAGTTTTTGGTCATGGTCTGAGATCATATAAGAAAAATGGGTATAAGAGGGGTAATGATACAATTTTAGGTGTTGGTCCATGACGTTATAAACATGAAAGTGAAAGAATGGTAATGGCCAAGTTTTAGGTCATGGTCGGGGACTGAGGTGCTGGGTAGACAAAAATGGGAAGACCACATGCTACTTAGTGGAATCTCAGTCAAGCTAGAAAAACCTTTTTATCAAATGGAGTTGGTCTGTTGTGGGCATGCGTTGATATTTCCAGTCAAGATATGGAAGTTATGTCCAAGATTGAGGATTGAGTAGCCTAAGGCGTATTGGTCAAGCTTCATTTTAAAAGGATCAAGCTGAGGTGGATACCCTTAAATGATCTATCTACTGGGTAAACATGGACATGCCTAGATCAAGGTTGGAGCTAATAGTGCAAATCTATATGTGATTTAATCATGATAGAACACAAGTGGTATCTAAAATCAGGCAGCCTTTCAGTGCAAGGTTGAAGTTTTGGAAATCTAGTCTTTAGAAGGTCATTGTGTTCTGGAGACTTTTCACTAATGTATGGATCTTTTTCTCATGTGGTCAAATATTAATATTAAAGAGCATATAAAGTATGTAAATACCCTTTTGGGAGCCTTTCGAAGGATGTCATAGGCTTCAAGTACAAGTGGTGGATCATGATAAGAAACCCCAATCGGGCAGCCTTTCGGCATGGATCAAGTCACAAGATCTTTGAAAAGGTTGTTCATGTTTAGAAATATTTTTCTTTGTTGTGTTGATTTTTGAAAACATTTTCCTACTTTTTACTTTTAGTCAGAAGACATTTCAACTCTGTAGAGTTTCTAAAGCATTTTCATCTTTTTTTCTAAAAGGGTTTTACAACTTTGTTGAGTTTTGAAAGACGATTCAACTTTTGTTGAATTTTTTCTTGAAAAGATTTAAGATTGATCTTTTTTCTAAAGAGATTATTCTTTTTTGAAAAGATTGTTCTTTTGAAATTATGCTCTTTTTGTGAAAATATTTTTCTTTGAAAAGATTATTCTTTTTGTAATTTTTTTTCTTTTCCTTTTAAAAGAGTTTTCTTTTTGTTTTGAAAAGATTTTTCCTTTGAAAGATTTTTTTCTTTTTGAAAAGACTTTCTTATATTTTTTGTTTTATAAAGATTTTTTCATTTGATTTTTTTATTATAAATATGATTTGAAAAAAGATTGTTAATTTCTATTTTTTAGAAAGATTTTTGATTTTTTGGAAAAAAAGTATTTTCTTTTTTTGAAAAGATTTTTGTTATTTTAGAAAAATTGTTCAATTAAGATTATTGAATGAAAATTGTTGGGTGAGAGAGATCATTTGAGATGATTGAACATCATCCAAGTTTGAAAATATTATCATTAGAAAATAATTGTTGATTGAGATCATTTAAAATCGTTTGGGATCCTTTGAGATCATGTGAAACCATTGTGGATTGTTAGTTTGAGATTGTTTGAGATTATGTGAGATCATAAGTTTGTTGATTTAGATTGTTGCAAAGTATTTTTTTAAAATATGAAGATGTTAGCAAACGTCAAACAATTTGTGTCATGAATACAATCGTAGAATATAAATCTTTTAACAATCCTAGAATCAGCAAATCATGCAACAATCTTAAAAATTGTAGAATAAACAACCAAAAGATGTATGTGTAGAAGATAAACACTCCCTTTTAGCCCATGAGTTTATATGCGATTTGCATCACTCAAGCATGAGCTATATTGGATGGGTTGGTCCACATCTTCTCTATGTCTTGATGGCTTTCATCATGGGGGTAACCCATGTTCTTCAAATATTAGTAATGCTCCCAACACACCTCATAAACACGGAGACAATAATCACTCATGAGTGATTGGATAGGGGGGTTGTCCTCAAGTCCATTAGACATATATCTTGATGTTGTGTCGATACCTTTAGTAATGGCCCCATGCCAGTTATAGGGATCCAATGTCAGTGTTGGGACCCATCTGTGACGTATGGGTACATAGCTGTGTACAATACGAGTCTAAGCTTTTAATTTGTTCTAAAGCAAGTCCACAATAATAAAGAATGAAAGATAAATGCAAATCATATAAGGAAATAATCATATAATTATGAAGAAAGAGAAGATCTTGCTGATCCTAAAGACCTCTCTCACCTTTCTCTCTCTTTTTTTCAATATTTTTTTTGAAAAAAAGCAAATAAAAAAGAAGCATGGGTAAAAAGGAGGGAAGCGAAGGATAACCATTAAAGGGAAACAAAGGAAACACTAGAAAAGGTGACATATCTTCTCTCTCTAGGTTTCCACTCCGCCCTCTCTATAGTCTCCCCGGTGGCACCGCCGCTGGGGGGAGGGAGCGCTACCTTGGCACTTTCCTCCCCTGGCTTCCACGCTGCCACGGTGAGACCCGATGCTGATGCGGTTTCTTGGAGCGATGATGCGGTTGGGGCTTTCTTGTTGGTCGACCAGGTGGAAGGGGGATGAGGCCATGATTATCACGAAGGGCCAGTTTGTGGATCTGTGGATCGGCATTATCGATCTATCGACCTCCAACCAGTTCAAGAGTGACTGATGGAGATGAGCCCTCCATCCCAGATCTGAGGCTCCTCATTTGATAGTCTCTACAGGTGTCTGAGGCTCTCCTTCTCCTTCTCTTTGTGTGAGTCCTGGTTCATCCAAGGCTATGAAAGCCACTTCGTCTGCGACCTCTTGCTTGTTCCGGCGATCACGACACAATGACTATCACGCTCACCTGTTGGTTCCCGCTCAGGGGTTCTGACTTTGATGCAGCAGAAGGACTCCCTTCGGGATCCTTGTTAGAGTAATGCTTTGTCGCCGAGTCCACTCGGCGCACAGGGGATACCTTCTTGTCGTCATGCTGGTTCTTCACATCATGACTGAAAGGGGACAGACGAGGTCCTTGATGGGCGGCTTGGTGTGCGGTGTATCTTTGGTCCTGTTTCGATGTTCCTGTGCCGATCACGTCTACATGGCGATGCGCGGGCTGGGTCAAGGGGGGCAGTTTTCTTCTCCTTCCTGGATCTCCTGTGCTACGTGAAGGAACACCCTCATGGTGTTTGATGATATGCCACTTCCAGACAGTAGCGTGAGATTTCTAGGCATCCTTTGCTGATGCTTTTTTTGAGAACCGACAAGATGTTCGACCAAATCCTTTCTGCTACCTATCTATCTCGTCAGGATGCCTGGATTCGCTTCCAACGGTGGAATTTCTGCCTCCTTCTTCTTCCCATTAATTTCAGGGAATGGTTGTATTGTTATGTATGAGGGAGGTTTTGTGGGCAGGTGTGTTGCCTTTGGTTGTCTGTTGTCCTCGATTTCCTTCACGATAGAGGTTTTGGCAGGGTGTAGGCTGCAACTGGTGTTTCACCCTTCGGGTGCTTGTGGTGGTGCTGTTGTGCAAACAACAACATTCTGAGTATCAAGCTGGAGCTAACCAAGGAGTATGAGTAGCTGTTTGGTTTATGGCTGCTTAGATGGATGTGTTTCACGCTTCCAGCTGATGATTTGGACCTAGTCTGAATCCTGGATATTTCGAAGCCTTGATTTTTTGTGTTGATGCTGAGACCCTATATTCCTGGATCTGTTGGGGAGTGGCCAGTCTGCAAAGTCCTTGTACTCATACTTTGTGGGTGGTTTAATGCCTTTGAGTGCTTGTCTTTTCTTAAGGATTCATGCCATTAGGTCGAGTTGTTTAGGATCTAAGTCTTATGTACAGTTTCAGGGTTTTCTTTGTTCTTTTGGCCTTGATTACTAGCTTGTTGGTATCAAGGTTTTTTTTTGTTCTTGCTGTAATGGGGTACTTTGTGCCCAAAGTTTTGGTAATATAGTAACACGCTTTTTGACCGACCAAAAAAAATGGAAACACTAGAAGGAAAGAAGAGGCAACCATAAAAGGGAAGCAAAAGAAAACCCTACAACAAAAATAGAGGCTATCCCTAAAAGAACCAATCATTAGAAAACATGACCGTTGTTGTACTTCCAGAAGGGAAAAAGATAAATAAAAGCGAAAGGAAAACAAAGCGACAAAAATATTTATTTTTGGCAGGAGGTACATGGGATTTTGATGGCTTCACTAATAGAAAAACAAAAAGGGATGACAGAAAAACCTTTCTTTTTTCTCTGGACAACATAGTGTCTATTCAAAATATAAAGTTCTATGGATTATTTATTTATTTTATGTGACAAATTCTCTAATGAACCATTAGTTTTTTCTTGAACATTCTATATTTTAGTGAAAATGGGAAGGAAAAAAGGAATATAGATGGAAAAACTGAAACCTCGATCAACCCATAAAACATAAGATGACCATAAAGAAAATCACAACTCAAATAGTTGACTATCCCCAACGGAGTTGCCAAACTATTGACCCAACCTAAAAATCCCCTCAACAGGGATGATCCTACCGTCACTTGAAACTAACCGAAAAACCAAATAAAATGGTGGAGTGATAAAGCCCTTGCATTCAACATCCAATTTTATTTGTAAAACAATGAAAAGTGGATGTGGGTGTTTTTATCAATGGTAGAACATTAAAGGTCCAATTTTAACTCGAACTAGGGGTGGATAAGAAAGTTATGTATGGTTTCAAAGATTGGACTAGTGATCCTGTTACAAGTGGGGAAGGTTTTAGCATCCCCATATCACCCAATAATGACATTATATCCTTCTTTCAAAAACATGTCACCAGAAACAATGGTGATCAAGGCTGTTATTAAAGAAAACTTGAGAAAACATAAACAAATGTTCTTTTTGATGATGAACCTTTGGGGATGGAGACACTTATCCTAGTTATGGTTTTCCCATCATATCTCTTAATGCAATGACCCCCTACCCCTGTTATCCCAATTATGATGGACATGGATGGAAAGGGCAATTATCTTCTTTCCAGAATCAAGGTTTACCGAATGAAGAATACTAATTCATAATTCTATTGAATGGAAAAGAGTTTGGTAACAATATGAAGATAAATCTCTTTAAATGAGTTACATTAATAATCAAAGTGAAACTAATCTTAGAACAAGAAATGTAAACTATCTATCTAATTTTCTAGTAGTTTTTAGCCATATGTTCTTTTGGTGGTAGATTTTAGATGTCTTCAAACATATATGCAGATTAACCTAAAATGCTAATAACCAAGTACATGGATTAATATATCTTTATACTATTTATGTGGTGCAACCAAAATCTATGGAAGTAGGTGCAACAATGTAATCAAGCATATGGACAATTGTTATTAAATAATAAACTTACATTTTATTTGTAACTTCCTATCCCATAATTGCCCTATCTCAATGGGTACGTTCATCCCTTTCTCTATATTTGGATTTCTGGGGTTTGTTCTAGCATTGGATTTATGGTGACTAATCATTATTGGACTTTACAACTAAAATGTCGGTCACCTCCTTAGTTACTTATCCTTAGTTTTCTCGGAGTGTTGTGTTCTTCAATTACCCCTTTGGAGATTGCATAATTGGGTTCAAGAAAGTTATTCTTATGTAGATGATACACATAGGGATTTATAATTATGCATATGGTAAAATAAACATCCAATAGGTTAATTGCAATACATCATGGAACTAAAAAAAACATCAGAATTCCATAAGAACAATATTCATAAGTAATAATGTACCTTTCTTTAAGGATGTCTTAGATCCAAGAAAACAATTCCAACTTATCAATCAATCAACCATTAATTTACCACCAAAATGTTACTATTGTGTTCTCAAATCAACATCTAGATCTAACTTGGGTCCTAAGTTGGGGTTTTGAGCCAGATTAGGGTTAGGTTTCACATATCCTAATTGTCACATATTAAGGTTATATGATTTAGGAAACCCTAATTTAGTATTATATGAATCGTAAATCTTAGTTTAGATTTAAATATATCTTATCATCAAATTAGATCAGATTTCACATATCCAAACTAACTAACCAAGATATCAACATTTATTTCATGAACTTAGGGTTTATATGAATTTAATATCATCATAGTATGAATTACAATATTCTATTGGAGTTTGAGACAGGGTCAAGCATTGAACCTTATTCTAATGTATTCTACATATTTTTCTGATAGTTTTCATATATGTATATACTACCATTAGAGTTACATACTATTTCTAGATTTTTTACAAATAAAGTATATCAACCAATTAGAGACTACCATGTCAACTGGATAAATATTTATCCACATGTGACACATACAAATTTCAGTCCTGGGGAATAGGCCTATATTATCATTACATTGTGAAATTTTGGTCACTGGAATGGGAGCAAATGGGTTCAATTCCCCTTAAAATTGTTCCCTCCCATGCCTTCTCAAGCAAGAAGTCAACCATGGGGTTAACCCATGGTTGACTCTACTATTGGCCACTTGGCAACCTTGGCTAAGGGTCTCATGGCTGGTCTCATGACCTCCACCAGATCTTGCTAAAGATAGCTTGCCAAAGAACAATGGTGGAGATGGTAGATAGCGGGTGATAGGGGTCTAGGTCATCAAGTATAGCACCAAAAGAGGAGGAGATATACCTTAGTTCACAAAAAACTGAGGATCTGGAAAGCTTCCTAGGAGTCCGCCGAAGAGTTCTATTATAACATGCTTTTTCACATGTATTTACATAATTGAAATGTAATTATCTGAATAATAAGGATATAGTGGAAACTTGATGTGCTTTGTTTTAGAAACATGGTTTCTTTTGCAAATTTCCCTTTTCTATGAATTTTGTGTTTTTTACTGATTTTAGTAGTTCAACAAAAAAAGGAAGAAGGAAAATCCAATTAAGTGAAATACAAAAGGTAATGAGTAATTAATAATATACATAAGGAATTGTATGAAATTCTCTAGAAAAAGTGGCATTGAAAGCCACTAATGGATTCATTCTATTTCAATATTATTTCTAATGAGAAAAGTAATCAAAATAAAAGATATGGGAAAAGTAGAAAGAGAAAAGAATAAATTTGATGCCTTAAATAATTAGATAAAGAATGAGACTTGGATATTAAGAAAAGTATCTTTAAAATTGGTATATTGCTCAAATCTTTCCCACATTTAGATAATGTCATTAAAACTTTCCTTGAAAATTTGGGACTAAAAGAATTAAAGGATTAGGAGTTATGGATTTTTCTAGAATTCCTAAAGTGGGTGAATTAATGTAAATAAACATTGAATGTCACAAATACTATTCACATTAAAACTATATCTAGATATTTGATTTGTCACACAGCTTCATAGTTGTTGGATCAAGATCCAACAATGACCCAGTCCTCACCTACCTCATGCCAGAATAGGCAAGTTGGGAACCGTGACCCGAATTTTTTCATTTCTCTCCTCTCCCTCATTAATGATCGAGCAATCTTAGAAAGTTGTCCATTGGCTTCGTGAGGTCAAGACGAACTTACCTAAGCTTGGATTTTCCACCTATGTAGGACTATCTAGGGTTTGTCCAATTCATAGAGTTAGCCATACCCACCCATGGCTATAAAAGGAGGTATGATCCCTCTATAATCTGCCCAAGTGTTGACAAAGATCATGCTCAACTCCCTGAATGTGCCTCCACCTTCAATTGCTTTGCCCATCTCATTACTCACCTCTACCTCACCTTGCTATCTCACTGGAGAACCTTTCTTCCATCCCAACAACTCCACTCACCCCCTGATGAATTGGGGCCCTCGTTGAGTACGCCAGAGCAAGGCAAGGGTGTTATCCATCTCACCTGCCTTACAGGAAGCCTAGCTTGCAAAGTCAATCCTTTGGTTGACCACTGGCTCACGAAGAGAAGGACTGAGCAAATGTAGAAGACAACTCTCGATGAAAAGTCTGAACTACCGTGATATCTCTTAAGAACCTATAAGGGTAACCCAGTCTTTTCTTTTCATTTTCTCACCTGACTAAGTGAGTCTACGCAAGAGCGGACTGCCAGGTGGCGCAAGCCCATTGGCTCGGTCCAACCGAGTTGGCGAGGTCGGGACTTGGGACTCGCTACCTAGGTAGCGGCTTGTGGTTGTCTAGAAATTAATTAATTTTGTAAAAATGATAATAATTAGTAGGATGGTTCAATGCTAACATGTAATATATGAAAAATATCAAAAAAATTGCAAGGAATGCAATAAAAATAGTTCCAATACCTAATTTTGTCTATAATTCAAAAAGTGCCTAAAGTTTCTATCTTTTAGATGTTAAATGTATAAAAACCTAATTTCTTAACTTTAATGATAGTACAATGTTTAAATGACTTAAATGGATAAAGTTGGGTCTTTTTGGATAAAAGAGACATCTTTGACCTAATTAGCATTTAATCATGCATAAAACATCAAGATTAGGGGTTGTGAGGTAAAAATGCATTAAAAGTAATAATTAGGGTTTGGGAAGCCAAAACCTAATGAAATCCTGATCTAACTCCAAAAACCTAACTTGGAACCCATGCTAGTCGTAATGGTATATTTTGGATAAAGTAGTAATTTTTGGGTGTCATGCACTACTTTCAGTGTGATTGGTTGCTTGCTCTCAATCTGCATTTATTGCTTGGACTTTTGATCTCTCCTTAGAAAGGTATGTGGTTACATCTATGACTACCCCACTTAAATGACTCCTATGTATTTTTGAGGTTTCCCACATTGATTGTAAATAAACTATTGGTTGTTTATTTAGTTCCTGCAATATTTAAAGCCTCTACCAATATCACATTATATAAGTATAACTTTCTTAACTATTTCTGATGGATTTGACTGATACATGTGGGACGTAAGAAATGTCACTATGGTGACTAACGATCAAGCCAGGATAGGATGATCATAAATAAGACCAAGCCAGAACATGATGATCATTATGAGGCCAAGTTGGGATAATATGGCCAATGTGAGGTCTATCTAGGAAAGGAAAGCCATAATAATCTAAGCCTAGGAATAGGAGGTTATGAAAGGTCCTATGCTGGGATGAAATCCTAATGAGAGATTTCCCCACATGAATACTCCAAAGAGTGTACCATAGAGAGTAAGTTGAGAATTTAGAAAGAAAATGCATGTTCAATTTTGTAATCATATTTGTTTCTATGGTTGATTATGTTTTTACACCTAGATGTGAATATTTTATTTCCACACCACACTAGTATAACTTGTTATACTAACCATGTTTTGTTTCATGACATTCTAGGTTAAACTGCTATTACTCTACAAGTACAATGAAAAATGGACATCAGAGAAGAAGGCACCAAAAGAAAAGAAGTAAAGTAATTCTGAAGGATTTAGCTAGATAGTCTTTATTTCATGTTGCAAGCATTAGAAATTCATATCATGTAGCTCCTTATCAAAGAGTTTATCAGATATCATTTTCCAAACTCTTTTTCAATTTGGTGAAATTTTATTATTGTTTCTGGTTATTTGATAAACCTCGATCATGTAAGCATGGTAATGGACCTTGCCCTATCAGTCCACCTAAATAGGGGATAACAAGGGGATGGGATCATTACAAGTTCCCTCCACTTGTGATTCTCTACAATATCCAGAGATGCATTTTAGATGAAGGTCTGGAAGATCCAAGTATCTTGAACTGGAAAACAATGACAGAGCCTTCCTCATTGCTTCCAAACAAGTTGAACAACCTCAAGGACCGTCCACGATGATTCTGTACAAGACAATTGGCATGAAGCTCTCTAGATTAGTGGGGTGATGGTAGAGTTCACCAGAAATGAGGGGATACCTAGGAAGGGGTAACATGAGTGGTTGATGGCCAATTGAGTGTTTCTCTGAGTGCATGAGTCTACTAATGGTGCCCTTTATATAGGAGGGAAACAACACATCAGGGTTGTTGAGTCCAGCCCTAACTCCCTAGATGGTGGTGCTTTGGGAATTATCACCTCAAGAAATGATAATGGATGAGACTTCTTATTGTCCTTTTTATCCTCTCTCGACCCCAATATGACTGGTTTGAGGGGAAACAATAGACAAGGTTGATTGGGTCAGATATGGGAGTCCAAGTCTTGTGGGACTCAGGTAGGAAGGTAGACAATGAATGTGCATTAGTTGAATCACATCCAATGGCTCCTGCTGAGGCCCACATCCCAGTCACATGCCTAAGTCCCGCAACTAGACAGACTTTGGGGCCATGATTTATATACATTGTATTTATCTCCGATTATTCAAAGATTTTTTTTTACTTTAGCTAAAAATTTAAAAATTGATGTGGCTTCTATAGAGATCCAGTTAATTCAAAATTCTAAGGGAATCCCCACTTCAACATTTTCTTGGCTTGTGCATATTTCAATGATAAAATACAAAAGTTATATATCCTTTCCTTTCATCCTAAATAATTTCTTACTTTAATTATGAAAGTCACATATATGCTTCTTATCTACTCAAACTTGGCAATTATCTCTATTTAGGTATTTTCCCACATTTGTTTATAGATGGAGCCCAACTAAGCTTGTTGGTTGTCCTCAACTTGATATACAAGTAAACCGGAGTATAATTATGTATTAATTATTTTATCAATTGATATTTTTGGTATCTTATAGTATATTAGAATTTCCTTTATATCTTTAATCACCAATCATTAGTATAATATATAAAACACACTAAATTCCTTTAATTTGGAGAATTTGCAATCACAAACCAAATTTTCTAAACAAAGGCAATAAAATACATGGTTTTATAGTTTCACCCTATTAATACTTTATATGCATACAAATAAATGAAATACATGAAAATTTAGGTTGTAACCCCCTTCCCCCTATTAGAAATTTTGTCGTCAAAATTTGACATGGATAGAAAAGAGGTGAAATTGTGTTTTCTCCATGTCCATGTTCCGCTCCCTTGTCGCCTCGTATAAGGCGCGCACATTTCCAAAGAACTTTAACCATCTCAATATTTTTTTTGATATCTTTCACCTTTAAATCAAAGATCATCACTGGTAACTCAGGGTAGGATTACCTTCCTTGGAGCTGCATTTTTTCGATGTACAAAATGTAGGCATGATTCTTCACATAGTGCTTTAGGTATTACACATGGAACACACCATGCATTATGCTATACAGTGGTGGTAGGTCAAGATGATAAGAATCCTCACCAATCCACTTGAGAATCTTGAACAAAACCACATAATGGTGGCTCATATTTTATTGATTCTTAGGTATGGCACGGAGGGGTCAGATCTTCAAAAAGACATGATCTCCTACTATAAAAAGCAAACCCCCCCACTTTGCACCTACAAAAGACTTTTTGCAGTCCTAGGCCTTCATTAGTATTTTCTTGATCAAGGCGATCTTATTAACATATAATTGTAGTTCTTTAGACCTAAGCATGGTACTTTAATTGACATCATCCTAGTGAAGTAGCGAATGACACTGTAATGACCCCCTCCCCATGTTATCCCCTATTCAGGCAAACCGAGAGGGAAAGTGTAACGACCCTGCCTCCCAGTAACCCCCAATTAAGGAAGACCAAGAAGTCAGAGCTGCTATCCCAAAATAGGATCAATGGTTTTGCAAATAATAAAAAATAATTAATAAATTCTACCAAAAACTAAGCTTAAAACATGATAAAATTTTACTTTTCACATACCTTTCGAAAATAGGAATCTGGAACTTCTACCCACTGTAGAGTTCTATCTAACTAAATCATCCTTTATGATTTAACTTTATTCTTCACAAGTTCGACTTTACTATTTGTCTAATTTTAGATATTCCTAAAATGTTGACAAACAAAACATCGATCAGTATAATGAATTATACTGGTATGTGGGGGAACCAAAATCTTGCATCTATTTGTAACAACATAATGCAACCAAGTTATTGCTTAATAGATCAAACTTTACACATCAAACATAACTACTCAATCCCTACATATCTTTGCCTCTGTGCTGTCCCTACAGTGGTCATGGATACTACCTCTCTCATAGGGTAGATCTCAAATAGCCCCTATGATGCTACCCTACAAGTATACCATGACCTAGGGTTGTGTAGTCGTATGGTCCTACCCAAGGGTAGACCAACACATCGACTCATGATAATATGATTATCCTACCCCAAGGGTAGTCCACGTACTAGGTCATCCATCTCATCATCATCAAATCTATAGAGGAGGACTAGGATCCGAGCTAGTGATGCATATATATTTATGGTGATAGTCATAGTCACTTTATAGTTGCATGAAATAAAAGTCAACCAAGTAGTTATTTCTAAGAAATTGATAAAACCTTGGAAATTACCATGAAACTAGAACAATTATCCATAAGCATAACCACATACCTATTTTGGAGATCTCAAAGAAGCAATATATCCAAATCCAACTAGATGTCCAATCAAGCAAGCAAATCAAGTAATCAAGCAAACATTGATCCTGAAAACATGTATAATGTCTAATTGTCACAAACATATCCCAAAGAACTCCTTATTGATTTGGGAGACCTTTCTAAGGTTTCTAAGTCTAATTAGAATTCATTAGGGCTTCTTAGATCAATTTCTCAAACTTTATCCTTTTTAGGTCAACAAACCCTAAAATATCTTTTCTGCTCATAAAAATCCTAATTACTCAAATCATCCACACCAAGTATCTTTTATATTCAAATTGGATTTGTAACAACATATCTCTGTCTTATTCATATATTTTCACAATTAAAACCATTAAAAGTCATAAATACCAAAATTAGGGTTTTTAGGCCCATTAATGCATATTCATGTACATGGAACCCTAAATTAAGCCAATTATGCATAAAGATCATCTTTTTATATCCAAATCTTCCTTTTATTAATAACATGTTAATATCGGCTTAGATTATCCAAAGAACATCATTAAATCTACTAATCATCAAAACTTAGGGTTTTTCTTTAATAACACCATTAAAGGTGATAACTTTATATACTTTTCGAATTATAAGAGGAATTAGGATTTATTTATATTTTTATTGGCTTCCTTGAATTTTTCTGATCAATATTCAAATATTATATGTCTTAATATGACCTTCCTATTATTTACTAGAAATTTTGCAACTTTCTTCATTTTCTGGCCACCCACGCAGGCACGAGGCACCTGGCCCCAGCCTGCCTACGCGACAATGATGAGCCAATGGGCTCACGCCAGGAGGACATCCCACTTAGCTTCACAATTAGCTGATAGGACAAAAAAAATAAGGAAAGGTAAAAAATACCCTTACCTTTATACAACACACACGGGGGCAAAAGGGACTTTGTGCTCGAGGTTGTCTTCAACCTCACAACGCCCTATGGGCAGCCTGCGGTATTCAACCTCACTGTTGACTCCATGATTCCAACCCTCAGTGCACTGGGAAAATGACAGTTTACCTCTGTTGCTCCAAGATGAACTCTCTGACCCTCTCAATTCCGTTGGAGTCGGTCGGAGTTAGTAGGTCGGTGAGGGTGGAGCACCATTAAACCGGCAGGGAAACTCCATGAAGAATGCCAGGCCTAGGGGCAAAATTGTATGCGGGGAACAATGCAAGGGGTTGTACATCTCCTTACGAGTGCATTGGAGATCTCAAAGGGGATCTCTAACCCTCCTTTTATAGGTGGGATCTTGCAGAAACAACCTGCATTCGTGGTAGTTTGGGAAAAGATTCTAGGATTCCTACAATCTTATCGAACCCATGATCTTTGGGTCCGCAACCCTCTCCCAATCTCAATGGGAGACTTTCCAAGAGCACTCGTGTAGAGGTCATCGAGAAAATCGATCCTGAAATTTTGTGTTCCTGTTCCTCCTTTCCTGATCTTAGTCAAAGTGTAGGATCCAACGGCTATCAGCCACACGCCAAGAACATATGTATCTACTTAAATGGAAAAAATGTGACATTTAAACAAATCCTCACCACTTTAGGAAATATTACAAAAATCATATCTCCTAAACTGCTTATCCGTTTGATCCCAAATTTTATAGGAAAGTCCTAGATGACTTTATCTACTTGTGTGTAAAGTTTGGGACTCAAACTCGAAAGTATGAGAGACTTTTTTTCATAAGAAACTTATCACTTATTAAGGCATATTTTATGCATATTTTCTCTCTCTTATTCTTTTATATTCCTTATTTGGATTCCTTTTCCCCATAGAAACCTTGTGGATTCGAAATATCTTCCATGATGAGTCAATCACACATATTTCCACATATTTCTCATATTTTCCTCATTATCTCAAATTTCCTTCTTAATAATGCATTATTTGATTTCTTCTTTTTCTTTTAATCATATTGAACTCATTAACATATTATGATCCATGAAATCAAATGTATAAAGAAAATATTGAAAAGGAAATCCATTCATTACACATTAATCATACAATTTCATAATCACATATTTTATTGGAGAAATTGCATCTCAAACCATATAAAACCAAAAATTGGAGTTGTAATATCCTTCCCTTCTTATAGGAATTTTACCCTCAAAATTCCATCAAACATACAAACAATCATGATAAGACTTTCCCATGTCCATCATTGGCTCCCATGTGGCTTTGTCCTCTCCATGATGCTTCCAAAGAACCTTTATCATCTTATATTCTTACATCTGAGTTCTTTCACCTTGGTATCTAGAATCCTCATAGGTGACTCAGGATATTTCAACCTCCCTTGAAGCTTAATAGGTTCATGGCTCAGCACATGGCTCAGGTACATCACATAGTGCTCTAGATCGGACACATGGAACACATCATACATCATATTATCCTGAGGGGTAAGGCTAAACATAAGCAATTCCACCAATCCATCTCGAATGGACCCATGTATCGGGGACTCAACTTTCTTTGCTATAGCTCAGAGGGGTTAGATTTTTCATAACACATGTTCACCCATAGTGTACTGCATGTCAGTCTGCTTCACATCAGCTTACAATTCCTGTCGATCCTAGGCTTTCTCAGCCATTGCTCGACCAAAGTGACTTCATCTGCAAACACTATGGTCTCTCTAACATTCACAATGTCCTCTCGCCGACATCATCCTAATGAAGCGATGAATGACATGGCCTCCCTTATAGAGCTTCTTACATCTTGATAATGGCTATGGTGGTCATCATAATAAGCAAACTCTGCTAGGGGCAGGAACTGCTCCTATGAATCACCTTGAACGAGCACACATGCTCTCATCAGACCCTTTAAAGTCTGGATCATACTCTCTTGAGTGTCCATCAGTTAGGGGTGATATGTTGTACTAAACTTCAACCTAGCATCGATTTCTTCTTACACCTACTTCCACAACATGGAAGTGAACTTAAGGTCATGCTCAAGATATTGAACTCAGATCACTGTGTAGTTGAACTCTCTCTCTCTCATATATATAGTTCAACCAAATTTGTCACACTTACAGTGCTCTCTCTTATGCAAGGGATTAGGTCAACTTGGTAAGGTTATCTACCATAACCCATATTGCATCATGACCTCTCTTGGTCCAGGGGAGACCCACCACACTGCCCATGGTGATCTAATGCCTTTCCTTCTCAAGGACTCCTCATATCTATAGCAACTCACTGGGTTACTGGTGTTTGGCCTTCACTCTCTGGCATGCATGGCAACTGACCACATGAAACTCTATATCCTTCTTCCAGGTACCACTTCAAACCTTAATGATCTTAGTAGTACTACGGTGTATGGTGTACTTAAAATCATGAGCTTCTCGTATGACATGATTCCTTAAGGTTGACTCCTCATAAACCCTAAAACACTCTAGTAGTGGATTTCACCACCTTCCTTTTCCCCAGAGGTGTATCTAAGGTTCTTACAACCATCCTTCTATCTCATCAAGCTCTGGGCTGGCTACCCGAATATCCACCAACTTGACCTACAAGTATGATTATATCTTCTAGATGTTATCCAAACAGGTCTCATAACGATGGTAGGATTCACCTAGAAACCTCTGCAAGACATCTATATACCTGAGCTATGTCTTAGCTAAGAGTGTCTGCTACCACATTAGTTTCCTTATGTGCTAGGTGATGGTGAAAACATAAACCTTCATATGCTCCACTCATCAGCCATGTCTCGAGTTTAGGTCTAACTAAGTCAAGAAAACTTTGAGCTCGACATCTTGGTCATCAAACCCAAACTGGTAACTCAAAGATTCTAAACTACTCTGGATAAGTACATTCTCATATTACCCTTGTTCTTCTTATGCTCTCAAAATAACCTATCCAACATATTCTCCAAAGGGTGTGGTACTTCCTTCAATCCTCAAACATCATAGAAGGGTTTCAACTCCTATTACCTCTATATTTAGTACATGGCATGTGTTGTGTCCTGTCTCTCACACCCATAACAAGATGAAATAAGCATTTGGATGTAGTCCAAATACAGAGTTCATCCCATTCCAAGAGTAGAGATGGTGCACCGCACATCACCATTACACTTTCTAGTCTAAGTTGAAACATACTTCACATAAATCCTCACAATGAACATCTCCATTATGGGTCTACACCCATGGGAAGACTTTTCCCATCACCTCTAGATCTTAACATCTCTCGTATGTACAATCCTTAGTCATTACCTCAAGGTCTCTAGGGTGCCAGTACTTTTGCGGTGATCTGACCCTTATGAACCTAGGGAGTGCCTCTCACATTTACCCCTTAGGCCCCATGAACTCATGAAGGTGGCCAAACTCATAACCCATGGGCCTCAGGTAAAGGTAGATGTTACCTCCCAACCCTATGGTCTTGTGCATTCAGGGAACAGACAACTCCTACTCCCATCGATCTTATCCCTACTTGACCTTAAGGTTGACTTATGATTCTACTGTAGCTCATGGTTTCTATGTTGATACTCAAGCACACCTCATCCTTGAATCCTCACCCAAATCTCCATCCTCTCTCTGGGCATTCTTACATCTCTTCATAACAATTATGGAGACCTACCTATCTCAGTTTGGCCCCATACAAGTTACCTCCATGGAAACATATCATCATGCCCCTTAGAGATGGTCACACATGGGTCTATAGATTCATAATCATACTACATGCTCTCACACTTATCTCATCAAGATCTTATAAGTGACCTCTTTAGGTTACCTCAAACCTAAACAAAAGCTGGTACTCACCCTATATGAAGGGTTCCTTCTCAGGATGGGAGAAAACTATCTCTTCATAGCAATAAAGGTCACAAAACGTTCATACCTCCAAGGTTTACATCATCATGTATATGCTTAGCTCCTAACATGATACTTATGCACATATCTAGAAAGAAGACAACCTTCTAAACCATGCTAAGTTCCTTGGTATGTCATATGTATTCATCATTCCTCAAGGTAGGACCATTATCATATATACATATGTCACCAACTTGTGTGAGTGGTTCATCAAACATATATCTCAGTTCGAGTGGGGTTTCCTTTTGCACTAACACATGAGGGGGAGCCATACTCAAATACTGTGAACTCAATCAGCCTCATGAGCATCATGTACACCAGGTACTACTACTTCCCTTCTTTGGTCTAGGAACCCCATGTTCACCTCTTATGCATCAACTGTCTAACTGCGTGAGGGAGCTATCCCTCACCCTAATAGGTATGACTCACACAAGGTTGGGTCATCCAAAAGGCACTAGGGTCAAACAACCACGCATAGTTCATGTTTCTCATGTGTACTCAAAACCGTTACGTAAAGAATGTATGTCTAACCCACGTACTTGAAGGTATGTGAGACTAAGGCATCCAACTCATCTTGTCATATCTTTCTCTAACTTCCACTTAGGGTTTGGGTTAGTATCACCCTTAGAGGATACGTCAGGTGTCTTCCTTTTCTTGGATGCTTCTTCCTCCAAGGCAATCCCTCTCCTCCTCATCCTACAAGAAGGTCTAACCTCAGAGCTCTCATGAGGGCATGACAACCTAAGCATGTAACTAAACTCCATCTAAGTTTCTAATTATCAAAACTTATGTCCATGACATATTTCTTACATGCTTTTTATTATTTGGTGGAGGATTCCTTAGTCCTTATTATACCTACCCTAAACTCAGGAGGGTGGTGGAGAGAGAGAAAACCTAATCTCTTAAAGTTATCCAATGAACGGGGTAGAGAAGGGATGAAAACAGATGAGAGAAGACCAAGAGATATCTTATTTTGAGTCAAATCCTCTGATTTTGGCCAGTTAGTCACACAGAATCTGGGAGTCCTCATAGACCGACTAGCGGGGCGGAGGAAAATCTTGCTAGCCCATGGATTTTGATCCTTTTCTAGACACCTCCATCATTGGAAAATCCTCTAATTACTCCCTTGGGTTCTAAAGAGTTTGTAAAATTTAATAATTATTAGAGATTAAATGGAAAACCATGCTCTGATACCAAATGTTACGACCCATCCTCTCGGAAACACCCAATTAAGGAAGACAAAGAAGCCAGAGCCGCTATCCCAAAATAGGATCAATGGTTTTGCAAAAGATAAAAAATAATTAATAAATTCTACCAAAGACTAAGCTTAAAACAAGATAAAATTTTATATTTCACATACCTTTCAAAAATAGGATTATGGAACTTCTACCCATGGTAGAGTTCTATCTAACTAAATCCTCCTTTATGATTTAACTTTATTCTTCACAAGATCCACTTTACTGTTTGTCCAATTTCAGATATTCCTAAAATGTCAAAAAATAAAATGTCGATCAGTATAATAAATTATAGTGGTATGTGGGGGAACCAAAATCTTGCATCTATTTGTAACAACATAATGCAACCAAATTATTGCTTAAAAGATCAAACTTTACACATTAAACATAACTACTCAATCCCTACATATCCTTTCCTCTGTGCTGTCCCTGTAGTGTATATGGATACTACCTCTCTCATATGGTAGATCTCAAATAACTCCTATGATCCTGCCTTATAGGTAGATCACAACCTATAGGGCTGTGTAGTCATATGGTCCTACCCAAGGGTAGACCAACACATCAACTCATGATAACTTGATGATCCTACCCCAAGGGTAGAGCATGCACTAGGTCATCCATCTCATCATCATCAAAGATACAGTGGAGGACTACGATCTAAGCTAGTCATGCACACATATTTATGGTGATAGTCATAGTCACTTTACAGTTGCATGAAATAAAAGTCAACCAAGCAGTTATTTCTAAGAAACCGATAAAACCTCAGAAATTGTCATGAAACTTGAGAGTATCTATAAGTGTAACCACATACCTATTTTTGGAGATCTCAAAGAAACAATATATCCAAATCCAACTAGATGTCCAATCAAGCAAGCCAATTAATCAATCAAGCAAACATTGATCCTGAAAAGATGTATAATGTCTAATTGTCACAAACATATCCCAAACAACTCCTTATTGAGTTGGGACACCTTTCCAAGGTTTCTAAGTCTCATTAGGATTCATTAGGTCTTCTTAGATCAATTTCTCAAACTTTATCCTTTTTAGGTCAACAAACCCTAAGATAGCTTTTCTACTCATAAAAACCCTAATTACTCAAAATTATCCACATCAATGATCTTTTATACTCAAATTGTCTTTGTAACAACATATCTCTGTCTTATTCATATATTTTCACAATTAAAACCATTAAAAGTCATAATTATCAAAATTAGGGTTTTTAGGCCCAGTAATGCATATTCATGTACATGGAACACTAAATTAAGCCAATTATGCATAAAGATCATCTTTTTAGATCTAAATCTTCCTTTTATCAATAACAGGTTAATCTCAACTTAGATTATCCAAATAACATCATTAAATCCACTAATCATCAAAACTTAGGGGTTTTCATTAATAACACCATTAAAGGTGACAAATTTATATACTTTTCGAATTGCAAGAGGAATTAGGATTCAATTGTATTTTTATTGGCTTCCTTGATTTTTTCTAATCAATATTCATTTATTATATGTCTTAATATGACCTTCCTATTATTTACTAGAATTTTTGCAACTTTCTTCATTTTCTGGCCAATCGAGTGCCGCCATGCGGGCACGAGGCACCCGGCCCCAGCCTGCCTACACAGCAAGGCTGAGCCAATGAGCTTGCACCAGGCGGGCGGCCCACTCAGCTTCACAATTGGCCGATCGCATGAAAAAATAACAAAAGGTCAAAAAGACCCTTACCTTTATACAACGCACACGGGGGAAAAAGGGACTTTGTGCCCGAGGTTGTCTTCAACCTCACAATGCCCTACGAGCAGCCTGTGGCAGTCAACCTCACTGTTGACTCCACGATTCCAACCCTCGACGTGTTGGGAAAATTGCCATTTACCTCTGCTGCTTTGAGATGAACTCTCCGGCCCTCTCAATTCCATAAGAGTTGGTCAGAGTTAGTAGGAAGGTGAGGGCGGAGCACCATTGAACCGGTGGGGAAACTCCACGACGAACGCCATGCCTAGGGGTAAAATTGCGTGTAGGGAGAAATGTGAGGGGTTGTACGTCACCTTGCGAGTGTGTTGGAGATCTCAAAGGGGGTCTCTAACCCTCCTTTTATAGGTGGGATCTTGCAGTAACAACTTGCCTTCATGGCAGTTTGGGCAAAGCTTCTAGGATTCCCGCAATCCTATCGAACTCAGGATCCTTGGTCCACAACCCTCTCCCGGTCTCAATGGGAGACTTTCCAAGAGTACTCATGTAGAGGTCATCGAGAAAATTGATCCTGAAATTTCGTGTTCCTATTCCTCCTTTCCTAATCTTAGTCAAAGTGCAGCCACCATTAGATTCTAGAACCAATGACTATCAACCACGTTCCAAGAACATATGTATCTACTTAAATGGAAAAAATGTGACATTTAAAAAAATCCTCTTCACTTTAGGAAATATTGCAAAAATCATATCTCCTAAACTACTTATTCGTGGATCCCAAATTCTAGAGGAAAGTCCTAGATGACTTTTGCTACTTGTGTGAAAGGTTTGGAACTCAAACTCAAAAATATGAGAGACTTTTCTTCATAAGCAAGTTATCACTTATTAAGGAATATTTTATGCATATTTTGTCTCTCTTATTCTTTTATATTCCTTATTTGGTTCCTTTTCCCCACAGAAACCTTGTGGATTCGAAATCTCATCCATGATGAGTCAATCACACATCTTTCCACTTATTTCTCATATTTTCCTCATTATCTCAAAATTTCCTTCTTAATAATGCATTATTTGATTTCTTCCTTTTTTTTAATAATATTGAACTCATTAACATATTATGATCCATAAAATCAAATGCACAAAGAAAATATTGCAAAGGAAATCCATTCATTACACATTAATCATACAATTTCATAATCATACATTTTATTGGAGAAAGTACATCTTAAACCATATAAACCCAAAAATTGGGGTTGTAACAGAAAGGGATGTTATCAACCATACATGAGCAAAGGTTTATCAATTAACTAAAAATAATTAATAAATTTCACTAAATAGGAATCAGTTTGGTACAAGATGAAATATTCAATTTTCAAACATTATTACAAAATATGGTTTCTAAAGTTTAACATATGAAGTATAACCATCTAACTATATTCTCCAGGAGCTACATTAAATCTCTTCATTTGGTACCTTCTTCTTTTCTAGAATTTCCATTTTCATTGTATTGGTAGGATACTAGTAGATTACCCTAAAAAGCTGACAAACAAAACATTTATTCAATATAATTAGTTATATTGGTATGTGTGGGAAACAAATGTTTGCATATACTTGTAATAACATATCCACAACAATTATTGTTACAGAATCAAAATTTATCATTTTCTTCATAACTTCTCAACCCATTTTACTCAACCTCTAGAATACCCTCTCTTAGGGTTTTGTCCTATAGTGGACTATGGGCCACTTCTCGATCTCGAGCCAGGTGCCTACATGGTCATCCCAATCTGGGGCCTGACCTCATATGACCTTTCCAATCTGGAATCTGGTCTTGACCTTATATGACCTTCCCAATCTGTGGCCTAGTCTGACCTTATATGACCTTCCCATCATGGGGCATGTCTTACCTTTCCAATGTGGGGTCTGGTCTTTAGTCATCACCATGACTTTTCATTTCCTTCCATTCAAACCTCTAGAGTTGGTATGTGGGGCTCGAGCAAGTTATAAGCATAATTTTTTATAGTCATAATAACTTTATAGATTGTAGGTAATAAATGTCATCCAAGCATTTAATTTCAAGAAATCTGATAAAACCTTAAAAAATACTTAGAAACTAAAGTGGTTAGTCATAGACATAACAACATACCTATTTCAATAGTAACTTGAAGTTCAAGCAAGATCAAACAAGAAATCCAAACAAGAAACCAACCAATTTATCCTAAAAGTTAAAGCATAACACCCATGTATCATTATTCTATTCAAAGTTACCATTAAGGCTGACTTGGGCCTCAGGATATGTTTTCAAAGTCAACTTTAGGGTTCCATTAGGATTTTGGCTTTTCGAACCCTAATGACCGCTTTTCATGTTCTTTTGGCTCACAAACCCTAATTTACCAGTTGCACTTTTAGTACCAAAGATACCTTAATTCATCAAATTATGGGTTAATAAGTTCACATAAGTCCTGAGATGTTCTTTTCATCCATAAAATATCATACTTTGATCATTAAAATCAATTGAACTCATTAGTATCATCAAAACTTAGAAATAAGGGTTTTGCTTTAATTAACAAATTAAAGATGCTAACTTTAGGTAATTTTAGAACTAGAAGTAGATCCAAATCCTAATAATATTTTTATTGTATTCCTTGCATTCTCCTAATCAGTTTTCATATATAGTTTGTCTTATTTGGAGTTACCAATAATTAATTATTATTACTCCAAATTATTTACCTTTAGATCAATGGGATAGAGCCACGTTAACAAATTGTTTGCATTCTTCCCCTCCACACGAGTCTGCACTTAGCGAATTAGATTTGGCCACATAGGTGATCCACTCCACGTGAGCTTGGCACTAGGTTGAGGTAGAAAGTTACCTTTGCCCCCATGACGTTAAGTTTGGAGCCTGGCGCCAGCATGGCAGGAGGGTACTTTTCTCCTTCCTCATCATCAACCTCCCTTCTTCGACTGCTCATGAACCAGGCTTTAGGATGAGTCAATCTGGTGGTTTACTTTGGGTATCTAGGTGCATATGTGCCTCCCAATGGTGTAGGATCTTCTTCTAGGCTTCGTCAGACTGATCCGTGACTCAAGCTTTGTTAGATAGGGCGGGAAGGAGGATGAATGAGAGGTTCTTGTTGGTGTCCAATAAGGGTTTATGATAGGGTAAAGTAAGTCTATATGCATGGATTCCTCGCACCTCATACATGTAGATATCTTGCACTGGGTTTGTCATATGACCCTAGCCCTTTTATAGGCTACAAAGTCCAAGGTAGAGATGGTTGCTTCCCATATAGGAGACATGCATTATATGGTATTTTGGGCATTTTTTAGAACGTCATTATTAGCAACAACTTAGGGGGTCTAAAGGGTCTGTAATCCTCTCCTGAATCCAATGGACCTAGTCTCAAGGGATTTGGTGGAGAGGAGAGAAAGAATCGAGCATTTTTGTGATCAACTGTGAACAGTAACCCCTTCTTGTTTTGGTGAGGCATAGGTGACAAGCTGTGCGCCTTCTGATTCTAATTCAACAGCTATTATGCCTCATGGGAAGTAAAGGTATGAACCCTATATTTCCTTTTTGGAAAGATAATCATGCCATTTAATTTCCTTCCAATTTAAATCATTCGCTTTAGGAATTTTTATAAAATTGGTATCTCTTAAACCATCCATGCTTTTAGTCTCAAATTTTAAGGGAAAGTCTTAAATCACTTTATCTAGATGTGTACAAAGATTGGGACAAAAATTCAAAAAGGAAAGGGATTTTTCTTCATATGCAAGACTCTCCTTGATAAGGCATATTTTAAGTAGTAAATCACATCTTTTCTCTTTCTTCATTTCCTATTTTCTTTATTTTGGCTATTCTTTCAATTAGAAACCATGTGCAAACAACAATCATTTAATAGTGGCCGTTCATGCCACTTTCTAGAGAATTCAACAAAATTCTCTCAAGTACATATAATTATTATATATTTTCTTTTGCTCTTTACTTATCATGGGATTTTCTTCTTTCCCTTTACCTTTTATCCATTATTAGAATAATAACAATAATACAATAGAAATCACAAAATCAACAACTAAGGGAAATTTGCAAGGGAAACCTTTCTTTTAAAACAATGCACACAAATTTCCCATGTTTCACCTTTATTCATATATATTGCTTTTCAATTATATTATTATATGGGAAAACACTAGGTTATAACATCCTTCCCCTATTATAGGAATTTTTTCCTCAAAATTCAACTAATCATACACACATTGTAGGATAAGACTTTTCCATGTTCTTCTTTAGCTCCCATGTGGCTTCATCCTCTCCATGGTGCTTATAAACAACCTTTACTATCTCTATCTCTTTTATTCCTAAGTTCCTTCACCTTGGTTTCTAGTACTCTCATAGGTGACTCAGATATGTCAGCCTCCTTTGGTGTTTAATAGATTCAATGATCAACACCCGACTAGGATCCTTTACATAGAGCTTTAGATTGGACACATGGAACACATCATGCATCATACTATATTGAGTGGGTAAGGCTAAACAATAAGCAGCTTCACCATTCCTTTCTATAATATCAAACAAACCAACATGTCGGGGACTCAACTTTCCTCTATTCTTAGCTATAGCTCGGATGGGTCAGATTTTCAGAAACACATGTTCACCCACTGTGAAGTGCAAGTCAGTCCTCTTTGCATCAGCATACAACTTCTGTCGATCCTGGGCTCTCATTAGCCTTTGCTTGATCAAAGCAACTTTATCAACTTACAACTGTAGTTCTTCTGACCTTAGCAAGGACCTCTCACTGACATCATCCCAATGAAGTGGTGACCTACATGGCCTCCCATTAAGAGCTCTGTATAGAGGCATCCCGATACTAGCATGGTAACTATTATCATAAGCAAACTCAACTAAAGGCAAGTAGTGCTCTAGTTATCCACCCCAATTGAGCACACATGCTCTCAACATGATCATTTTTTCTGGCTATCCATCAGTCTAGGGGTGATAGACTGTACTAAACTTCAATCTAGTACCAAGTTCTTCATGCACTTACTTCCATAAAACTGAGGTGAACTTAGGATCATGATCCAAAATAATCGAACTTGGAATACCATATAGACGAACTATTTATCCAACATATAGTTTAGTAGGTATGACACCTTGGCAGTGATCTTTAAGGCAAGGAAACATGCTTACTTGGTAAGGTGATCAACCACAACCTATATTGCATCATGACCTTTCTTTGTCTTAGGGAGACCCACCACAAAGTCCATGGTGATCTATTTCCATTTCCACTCATGAATCTCAATTGATTACAATAATGTACCAGGTCGTTAGTGTTCAGTCTTCTCCATCTGGCATGTGAGGCAACTAGCTACATATACTACTATGTCTTTCTTCATTCTAGGTTTCCAAAAATATTGTAGTAAGTCTATAAACATCTTTGTGGTACCAGGGTGTACTGTATACATAGAATCATGATCCTCTTGTAGGATATGAGTCTTTAAGGGGGGATACTCAAGAACTCAAAAGCTACTTTCATTTTGGATTCCATCATTCCCACCCATCAAGGGATGCATTTGAGGATTCTCGATCAAACCCCTACATCTCCCCTAACTCTGGATCATCTAACTAGATTTTTCAAGCTTGGTCAACAAGTCAGACGCTGTCTACCTTATTTGGTACCACAACTCTCGCATCCATTATTTTGGTAACCATATTCAAATCTTATACCTATAGAACTAAAATTCCACTTGATAATTATATCCTCAGTTGAATTCTTAATTTGGTGATTACCTTGCTCACCTTGTCTTCCAAACCATTTATCCAAGATTCTCTCTTGAGGGTGGGGTAATTCCTCCAATTCTCAATTATCATAAAATGATTTCAACTTAAGTATTCCTCATATCACTTCTATTCATAATATGACACGTGTCTGTCACATCCCTCACACTCATAACAAGAAGAAATATGCATTTGGATGTAGTCTAAATACAAATCTCATCCCATTCTAAGAGTAGAGATGATGCATCACAAATGACTCCAAACCATGAATACCACCATTCCCTTAATTCCATGTATTCATATAGGAAAATATTTTCTCATAGCCTTTGAGTCTTATCATAACTCCTATTTACAATCCTTAGTCATTTCCTCAAGGTCTCTAGGGTGTCGGTACTTTTGGGATAATCATACCCTTATGCATCAAGAGAGTGCCTCTCACATTTACCCCGTGGGCCACATGAACTCATGAAGGTGTCCAACCTCCTTACCCATGGGCATTGGGCAAACATAGCTGTTACCTCCCGACCATATGGTCTTGTGCATTTAGGGATCAATCAACCCATACTCCCACTGGTTTCATCCCTTCTTGACCTTAGGATTGACTTGGGGTTCTATTGAAATGTCATAGATTTTAGTTTATTTCAACCCACATTTTGCTTGCAGTTTTTCTAACAGTATCCAAGTACATTATAACCCTAAGAATTCTTTCACTCAAATTTCCTTCATCTCTTAGGGCACACATAGTTTTTCCTTATGTCCCTTCATGGGGATCATGGCAACCTTCCTATTTGGACCCGGTCCCATTAAACCAGTCACTTCCCTAGTGACTTTTCCTCATGCCCCTTTAGAGATGGTAACATGATTATAATGAATAATCCTGAATATATGTGCTTTTATGCTTCATGTACTTAATCTCTCAGGTTTCTAAGTGACCTTTAACATTACTATAATTCTTAACTAATTTGTGAACTCACTCTTTTAGTAAGGGTCCTTTTCTAGGACAAGATAAAACTAATACTTGGCAATACCAAGGTTCAACAAATCATACTTGAACCCAAAGTGTATATTATCACACGTAGGCATATATTTATTCCACCCATGTGTGTCTCTAGAAAGTAAAGAACATATTAACCCATTTCTAGTTTTTCCATTATGTCAATATCTATTCATCATCTCTCATGGTTGGACTATTTTTATATGTAATGACATCATGGTAGTACTAGACCAACTTGTGTGAGTGACTCATCAATCATATATCATAGTTTAAGTGGGGTTTCTTTTAACCCCAAAACTTGAGGGGGTGTCGTGCTTATTCCCTATGAACTCATTCAACCTTATGAGCATTATATTCACCAGATACCACCACTTCACCTCTCGGGTTTACTTCCTTAGCATTAGTCAGCTAAACTACATGACTAAGCCGCTCAAGCACATACCAAATCAAAACATGATATGCCATTTTCTTCCCAACTTTCTCTACCACATAAACAAATCTTAGAGTCCTACACAAGGGATACCAATCTAAGTCCAAAGCTTCACATCATATTGCCATTACTTACCTCTCTAGGATCTTGGGACTCTCTTTCCCTCACCTATATGATAGGTACTCATATAATCTACACATCTATATAAGAAGCCTCCTTCTCTGTCTCTATAGTTTGTTCATTTCAAGGACATCTAGTGTACAACAAGCCTCTAGGGATCATGCATACAATAACTTGACTCATTCACCCAGGGACAGTCTGGTTTAGGACATATCATACAAATTTTTCTCTTAATTCCTCATGTCTTGAAGTCTAGGTTCCCAATCTTCTCTGTAAGGACCCTGAGCTCCGTTTTGGGCTTACCCTATTCGTTTTGCCTAAACCTTGTGTTTAGTTGCTTGATAATCACCATTAGTGGTGATTAGGGTTTGCTTGTGTTTTGTGGAGAGTTGGAGGTGCTACTTGTAAAATAACCTAAGATAGGGTTGGAGAGTAAGTTTATCGTCTTGAGAGATGTCTTTCTCTCTCTTTGCTTCCTCTAGGGTTGAGAGGAAGGTTTGGGTTCATGCCTTGAGTTGCCTTGGGCTTGGTTGAGCTCTTTTTGGCCTTGTTTTCCCTTGTTTGGGCCTTGCCTTGCTTGGTTGAGCACTGTATCAGGCAAGGATGCCTTGTGTCGGCCATAGGGTATCGCCCATGGGTGTGTCGGCCAAGGTGGTGGTGGTGGTGTGTCGGCCTTTGACCTTGTTTGGCCTCCTTGCCTTGGTTGTGTAACCCTTGCTTGGACATGTAGCCGATCCTTGGTTGAGTGGTGGCATGGCATGTGCATGTGTTTTGCAAGGTGGCAAAACGTGTGGGTAAGTGTCCCTTAGTAAGGTGACACCTTGCCTTGGTTTAACCTTGACCCTCATCTATATATGCCTTGCCTTTCTCTTCCTTGGGAACCCTTTAGCTCTTTTGTTGCTCTTCCCTCCTTGTGTGCATGACACACCTTACTTGGAGAGCTTGGTGGCTGATCCTTTCCCCTTGGTGGAGATCTCTTCTTCTTCCTCTATCTTGGTAGCCGAACCCTAGGTGGGTCTTGTTCTTTAGTGAGCATCTTCCCTCTCTCCTTAGCATCTTCTTCTCCATCTTACCTACCCTTCGGCCATGGTGGTTATGATCCTTGTTCCTTTTCTTGAGGTGGCCAAAAGTGGTGTGCTTGGAGCTAGGAGCTAGAAGCTTGGAGCTTTGGAGCTTGAAGAGTTCTCTTAAGGCAGGTTACATCACTTATAACCCTAGCTATACTACCTTCTGTATGTTGCATGATTCATATATGTGGATGATCGGCCATTGAATGTTATGTGTTCTTTCTCTAGTACATGTTGTTGATCTTATGGATATAGTGAGCATGATGTTATTGATGGTTTACATGCCTTTACACCTAGTTGGCCAAACCATAGTTTAGGGTTTCTTTTCGGGCAATACCTCTTTCTCTCCTTGGTTTATGAGAAGTGAGTTTGAGCTCTAGTGATGTGGGCAATACCCCTCTCTCGTTTAAGTTGAGAGGTGAGCTTATATTCTAGTTGCTTGGGCAAAACCCTCCTCTCACCATGGATTTGAGAGGTGAGATCTTGGATATGTGTTGACCTATGTTGAGGGTTAGTCCTTGTGGTTGCCTGATTTGTGATTGAGGTTGTGCAAAACCCCTCTCTCTTAGTTGTTGAGAGGTGAGCCGATCTTCTTGAACAATTAGGGTTTGGTGCCCTTGTGCTTGAGGTTGAAGATGACCATGTTGGGTTGTGCTTGAGGTTGAAGATGACCATGTTGGGTTGTGTTTCAGGTTGAAGATGACCATGTTGGGTTGTGCCTTGCACATTATGACCTTGGAGTAGTGCTGCCCGATAGCCTTGTCTTGGGTTGTACCCTTGACCATTACACCTAGTTGAGATGGTTGGTTTGATGCCCAATATGGTTCTCTTGGGTTAAGATAGAGCTTGGGCTACACACCTTATATCTTGTGCTCTGAACGATACATCTTGAAGTAAGGTTGCCCAATACCCCTACTAGACCTGTCAAACAGGTGGGTGGGTTGGGTTTGGGTTGGGTCGTTGCGGGTTTGGGTCTCGCGGGTGCGGGTCAAAAAGACCCAGTTCTAAATGGGTGGAAGAAAGATAAATCCAAACCCGACCCAGCGGGTTGCATGTTGCCCGCGGATGCCCATATAAAATAAATAAAAAATTACCATACTAATGTTTGTTTACATAAGATATGACACACAACAATCACATTGACATGTAAACCTTTTTCATTTGTCCAAATTTTTTCTATAAGAAGAGCATCAAACAACAATAGACCCATGGGAAGAGATGCTACATGCTAGTAAAGAAAAACCTTCGACTAGCTGAATTAATTACTAGTATTGTATAGATGCTAGAATAGCAAATATAATACAGATTTTAGAAGCTTAACTCAAAAGCATACATGTTTTAAATAGTGAGGACTACCTATACCAAACAACTAAACATTAATTGAACAATGTATATTATGAAGGAGGCATCCAAATGAGATGGGGTATAAATCAGAGAACAGAAAAAAGACTAAAACTTTGGCATGTTCCAAACAACAACTCCACATTCTTTTATTATGCAGTATGAAGATGAAAACCAATAACTCGACGCCCTTTTTAATTTTCAATATGAAGATGATACAACCAAAAAATCCACACCCTTTTAATTTGTAGTATGATGATGACACAACCTTATGTATGCCTCTCATTCTCACAAAATAATACAAAAGAATAAATTTTACAAACTATTTAATGAGTAAAAATATTATAAACCGATCTATGTGTTTTGTTAACTTGGTTGTGGTTTAAAATTTGAGATAAGAGTACAAGACATATTTAATATTACCTATTACTAGACTTCAGAAAATATATATATTACCTATTACTACCAAGTGTTAGTGGCTTGGACGCAAACACACGCAAGCGACAAGTTTCATATATGCAACATGTGCATATTTTTTACTGATAACTAAATCTTATATAATTATTTTTATTAATAAAATCAGTGTAATAAAGTGGGTCACCCGCGGGTGCCCGCGGATTGCCCATGAAACCCGCTAGTTAAACGGGTGGGTATGGGTCTGGGTGTTTTCCAGCGGGTGGTAAATTATAGGACCCAAACCCAACTTAAACGGGTCGACCCATGGGCACCCGCGGATTTTGACCCAGTTTGACAGGTCTAACCCCTACCTTGTATTGATCTTTGGCTGATCTAATATGGAGATAAGATGGTTGGCTTGGTGCCCGTTATACTTTGATTGATATGGAGCCTTGTAGGCCATCCTTGTGTTGGATGATATGGTTTAGTTGTGATGCCCGATATGGGTTGAGTGGAAGCCCTAGTTGTTTCTTTGATAGAGGCCGATATGGAGTGCTACCCTGTTGACCGATAGGCTTCCTTGAGGTGCCTTTGTGTCACCTGTGTCATGAACATGTCGAGCGACATAGTTTTGGCTTGGGGTGCCATGATCTCGGCCGATATAGTGGTGAGAATGGGTGCCCATTCAACCCTAAGCCTAGTTGGCCGGTAGGGTTCTAGCCGATATACCCTTTTGAACTGGCTGCATGATACACCTTGTGCACCTGGTATGAACGAAAAGGTTTCATGTTAACGCCATGTTCTCTAGTTACATGATACACCTTGGGTGTTGGTTTGATATATTTTAGGGTTGGCCGATATGTGGCTAAATGCCTAGGCCGGTAAGCTTTTGGTGAAGGTTGTTACCCTGTCCGATACCACCTGTGGTGAGGGACGCGCTACCCGCCACACTTTTAGTGAAGGTAGCAGGAGCTTTTAGTGAGGGTTCTTGATAACCCAGGAACCTAGAAGATAGTTCTCGATCATGTAACTACATCTTTGATGAGAATGGTGATATGATTTAACTACCTTGAGCCCACATCTATGTTGGTAATGAGACATGAGGATAGGTTGTGAACTAGGAAGCTTGGAAGCATATGATGTTGCTTCACATGATGATATGACTCATGATTATGATCACATGTATGGAGCATGATATATGCTTATGATTGATGATAAAACTATGCTTTCTACAACTTATGTGTAATATACTCATGTATGTTGCTTTATATTTAATAGCATGATAATCATGTTAATCCATGATGACTTCAGTTATCTCTATGGATGTGTATACTAACCATGCAAGTATTTTATGAGATGTATGTGCTTGAGTGGCACCATGTGATAATGAGATAACAAGTTCATGGGTCTGAGGACCTGATATCAGGCTAAGTGCCTAGTTGAGGTGTTATCCTCTAATGATGAGATAAGGGATGCGTTCCCAACATGCTGTTGCATGATGATGATGCCTTGAGAGGCAGTGGTTGATATCATGAGGGATTGAGGTCCTAGGATAGTGTGATGATGGCAATAATGATGTAATTCTATAAGAATTTGTTATACTTTGGTTGCCTCAACAATTGGCTTAAAATATACTAATTAATCATAGATGAACATATCATGTAGTTTGCCCTGGCCATAGATCCATCATCGTCAGTATTTGGTGATGGTGAAACAGGTTTATCCTGCGGGATTACCTGGAGCGCATATTTTTGAATATGCGAGGTTTCCCCTAGCCTAAAATAGGAGGGTTTGAGTGCAACTGTGGTTGCAGACTCAGGATATATGGAGCATGGTGAACATACCCATGGCTCAGGATATGTGATGACGAGCATGATGCGTTCATGGCTCAGATGTATATATGGTTATCTTGTAGAGCTGACCTAGAGGCTGAGGCCCTATAAGCATAACACTGTGGTCTTGCTTGATGATTCATGTACTGACTACGGGAAGGTGAGGTCATGGAGTCTGGATCTCCTTAGACCTTGTGTGGCACCGGATTGGGCTTCGCAACCAATGGTTGGATTTGAGCAGGGAAGGCTCACTTCCTCAGGGCATAATAAAACGTAATCCAACTAAATAGTATATCTTGCTTAAAGAATAACACAGAGTATTGATTGAGGCCTTTCTTATATAGCTGATCTAGTTATACCGTGCAGATATGTGTACGATCATTATTATGTGATAAGTTCTTATAAAGCTTATCTTGTCAATCATGTTCCATAAAAAAATACTTGGTTATATGCCTCCTGGATATCTTGGTAAGCTTGATGGTAATAATAGCCTTGCTCAGTATGCTGCTCTCATTATACGCTTTATCAAATATATGTTGTTATCTGCTTTAACCTTGTGAGGTTTTATAGTTTCGATGGGGAGTTATGTTTCTCACTGGGACTGTGTGTCTCACCCCGCTGGTTTACACCCTTTTTAGGTGATTGCTCTAGACGTGGTGGTGGTCGTGAGGTTACGGCCGAGCAGCAAGAAGAGCAGTAGAAGGCAAGAGATGGACATGCTGATGTTTTGTGGTTTTGTAGTAGAGTCCTAGAGTCATCCCTGTACTCTCAGGTCCTAAGAGGTGTTTGATGAAGTTTCACGATGTCTAGCTATTGTAATTTTTGTATACCCTGCTGCTGGCCATACGTGGCCGTTATGTATGTATAAACATGTGTTGAACTCTTGTGCTGACAGTACAGCTGGTTCCGATAAGCTGTGGACCTATAACAAGGCTTGTGAATGTTTATATAACATGTTTCTCTATAGGATTTGGATGCAAAAGTTCTCTCATGTGTACTTTCCACAATCAGTTTTAATTAACCTGTGTTTTCGGTAAATATGAGGTTCCACACATTTTTGTGTGTCATATCATTGTCTGTGTGATGGCGGGGTGTCACATTCTCCTTCTAGGTCTCACTCTCTCCAAAGTTAACCCAATAAATGGTTGTAGCACTAGAGGTCCCCTCTTTGTAGATGAGGTTGAGGTTCCTGCAGATTCACATCTTATTCTCACATGGTGTACCTTATATGATGAAGCATATTATCAAATCTTATGTCCACCTTCAAAACTAAGGTCAAATTCTCAAATTCGTCTGAGTTCATCATAAACCATATTATCTCATTATGTAACATTAAACTTCTCATTCATTTCCTCCAGTATGCCTATCTCATAAACCAACTGGCATTATCCCTTTGTCTAAGAACTAAATCTCATTGCCAGCCTTGATGTCGCTTGGTGCATTCCTATCTCCTACATGTATCTAAGGGGAAGACACTTGTTAGGGTTCCTATGTGGAGGAGTTTAAACTTTTTGGTCACCACCAACCTTCCGATTTAGGGTGTTATCTCTCTCATATATCGTTTCTCTTTTTAAGGGACGACCCACCCTAGATCAGGTCACCAAAACCAAAAGTTGCACTAGGGGTCATGAAACCACTTATTGTCTATGTTTTACATGCATACTCTAGTCCTCCATGTATACCACAACATGCCTAACCTTCATATTTGCATGCATGGACATACTAAGACATCTAACTTATTGGGTTCTATCTTTCTCTATCCACTGCTTACTGTTTATTATATTCCATCTACTTTGCTCATACCCCAAGATTAAGGTTTTGGGTTGAGGTTAGGGTTTACAACATGTACCTTAGGTTTTGCAATCTCCTTGACCCATTGAAGTTGTTTTCCTAACCATCCCTAGTCCATCTAGGGTTTACCTATATAGGGGAGAAACCCATCAAACATTTTGTCTTTATCATTATGTCCACTTTTATTATTTGACAGAGGATGTCTTAATCCCTAATATCCATAACCCTAGTACTCAGAAGGTATAAAGAGAGTAGATACATGTACGTAGGGTTTAGGGAGTGAAGAGGGTGGTGAAGTGACAAAATTAGATGAGAAGTCCTAAAGGTATGTTATTTCAAGTAAAGTCCTTTGACTTTGGCTAGACAGGAAGGATGGGTCTGGGAGTCCTCGTAAGATGACTAACTATGTGGAGGAAAATATTGCCAGACCCCTGATCGTGGTCCTTTCTAGACACCATTGTCTTTGAAAAACACTCTAATAACTCCCTTGGGAAACTTTTAAAATTTAATAATTAGTAGAGGTTAAATGGTAAATCAATTCTAATACCAAATGTAATGACCCCCTCCCCCTATTATCCCGTATTTAGGCGGACCGAGAGGGCAAGGGCTATTATCAATCATATAGGATCGAAGGTTTATCAATTAACAAAAAATTATTAATAAATTTCACTAAATAGGAATGAGTTTTGTACAAGTGAAATATAAATTTTTCCAACATGGTTACAAAATATGGTTTTCTAAAGTTTACCATATGAAGTACAACCATCTAATTATATCCTCTAGGAGTTACATTAAATCTTTTCATTTGGTGCCTTCTTCTTTTGAAGAATTTCCAATTTCATTGTACTGACAGGATAATAGTGGATTACCCTAAACCGCCAACAAACAAAATAGTTGGTTAGTATAACAAGTTCACTGGTATGTGACATGACTAAACTATACGTTTAAAATGCAAGCATATGTGTCAAAGTAATATAGACCAATGATGCCCGGATATCAAAAATGGGGAAATGTAATTAAAAAAACTACTACTAATTGCTTTTGATTAGCTAAGCCAAAGCAAACTTTGATTTGAGAGTTATTAAATTGATTGCAAAAAAGAAAACTTATTTTAATGGTTTGTGATCACAATGAGAAGAAATTCGTTAGGGCTGTGGTTTCACCACAATAGACCTAAAGATTTTACCTAAGATTAATATATATTCCTCCTACTCCTGGACAAGAGCATGTAGGAAATACCCACTTCCATAGTGTAGTTCACTACCTATTATAATGCCAATCCCATTTTCATAGTAATTGGTTAATTAGTTAGGTGCTTTGATGAATCCTCTGGTAATCTCTTCACATTCGTAAGCCACCTTTCCCAAAGGGTGATATAAAACATGTGTTACTATGGATTTCCAATCCTTAATACTCCTCCCTAAGTTATCAAGGATCTAATTAATCACCTATAGTGTGCAACATAGATAGTTCAATACGATTTCATAGCAACATGCCCAAGAATAAGGAGAAAACAATAGACTAATGCAAAAGATCCATATATAGTGTACAACTAGGTTACTCTTGGGTCCTAGAGAACACCGGGATTAGCCCCTCATGGTTTCCATGGAAAAAATATGCTAAGAAGAAGGAGAAATGTGGAGAACATAGAAAAATTGACGACCCCCTTGGAGAAATGTGACTAGGACGCTCCATGCCAAAAAACGGATCCACAAACTACAAATTCTGCCCACCAAACGTGCCTGGAACCTCCCAAACGTGCGGTTCTCCTCCTCATTCTCTGTTCCCGTGCCATAGTCATCGTGAAAAAAAATAGAAAGTGATGCCTTAGGTCTGGACGAACTCCCCTGAAGTCATAGAAGTGACTTAGGGTGAGTTAAAACTCACCCGTCAGATTAGACACAATTTGTAGATCTGCCTGATCAGGAAGACTCGGTAGTATCGACTCTATAGTCAGTAGTATCGACTCTGTAGGTTGGACACGTACTCCTGAACTATCTCTCTGATGAAATATCAATAATACTAACTTGTGAAGTTAGTAGTATCGAATCTGTGCAACTCTTGTGGTAACTGAAAGGCACAAAGAACGTATGTAAGTACTTGAAATATAATAAATCATTCAAAAATATCAAAATGATATTTATTTGATGCAATTGAGTAACACAAGATTATATTAATATATCATGCACAAATTAATATGAAAATGAATAGTAAGTGCACAAAAATCAATATAAAATAGCATGTAAAAATGACAAATATCCAGTGCATCAAATTCCTCTACGCTTAAATGTTGCTCGTCCTCAAGCAACACACCTTCAGATCTGTTTGAGACAAGTCAGTAAAAGGACAAGGAACATGAACACCATTTCTCAACTACTCCCACTTGACGATCCCGAACCGACTTTCACTGATCACTGAACAATCAACTACTCTCTAGGGACAAGAAATTTTCATAAAATCTATCCATCCTTACATCAATGAACACTATCAAGAGAGTAGTTACCATCATAATCAATCAGGCATTTTCTTGGTGCATTATGTAATTCCCTATTCTACATTTCTCTTTTCCTAACTACCAACTACTTGGAAGCAGTTCTCCTTATAAGAATGAATGAGAAGAATAATCATTTAAGTGGCCTACCAATAAGAGCAATGGATGGAATGAATTGGGTGGCTAATAATGAATCACAAGTAACATCTGAGTTGTTTATGTCCAAATAAAATATGATGAACCTATATGGGGTAAAGAATTAAAAATGCATGAATCCTAATGCCTACTTTATGGTAGAATGTGCATGAGTCAAAAGATGTCATCAATTTGACTAACAAAAATTCAAAGAAACGAATGCATCATGTGTATGTTCCTCTCATTTTGTGAAGAGTTGAGGGCATCCTTTCTCCCTCTTAACTTTAAAACATTTACAATTTTTTTTTCATTGGCCCATTATTCTAGCATGATGGAACATTATTCTGGGTCTTCACTACATATCATTCATTTATTGATATTATTCTTCTGAGGGTATGGATGTGTATCCCTGCACTCAAATTTTGAAGGAAATTGATACCCACATGAAATAGAAATGAATGATGAGAAAAATACATGCAATACATATAAATTTTTTATGCAACTAGAACAATGTGTACATAAATTGTTGAAGTACACAACTTGGTATAATTTTTCCATTTTTGTAACAAATGCCACAAAAGCAAACTAATTATCATGTCACCTACTATGCCATGCAATGCAATAAGAGAAAATAATTCGGAGTACTTGTTCATCTTAAGACGGTGAGTCAATAATGAGTGGAGGATGGGTGTAATCACATAATTAAGAGACAAAGCCTTTCATGAATTTATGATATGTCCCTCTCTAATGACCTATGTACTGGGTAACCTAAGGATTTCTTTCTTAAACTTCAATTTATGGTCCCGTTAAATGTTTGATCAATTCAAGCTCAAACCCCATCTTCATCCACATTTCATGAATAATTAAGATGTCCATTCATATTAAATGTCCTTAATCTGGCTAACCCATATGCTTCCTCTAAGTGAGATCACTCAAGTACTCACAACTAAGCCCACAAAAAGATATTCAATTTCTATTGCAAACTTGAAAGCACACATGATAATTTCCCTAAATAAACAAAATTTAAACTCCACGTTACACTGGATAGATTGTGGATCCTACAAATTACCAAAATAAAAGCTAAAAACAAGTAAGAAGGGAAGATAAAGCCATTCCAACGCCCCCTAAACTTGAACTTGACCATGTCCTCATAGTCAAAAACCCAAACCTAGAGGTGGAACGGGTATACCAGATGATTTGTAGGGTGGTGGTGGTGGACGATTGGTGGTTCTTTGGATCAAGTTGTGCAATATATCCCTCTTGTTTGTGCCACTAATTTGTGTCTTTTTGGCATCAAGATATGACATTCTCTCTCCTTCTTTGAGCTTTTGAAAATTGGTGCCCACTGGCATGTGTATCAGTGGTACCTAAAGCTTCTTCTTGTAGCTTTTGTCACCTTTTTGCTGAATTTTCTTGGTAGTGCCGACTTTGAACTCAATAGTACCAACTTGGGTCTAGGATTCAGGTGATTTTCTGGGAAAAGTTTTGTAGTACTGACTTTGAAGTCAATAGTGCCGACTTTGTACATAATTTTCACTGATAAGGAGTTGGTAGTACCGACTTGGGGGTCGGTAGTATCAATTTTGACCCTATATGCACATCAAATAAGAGTATCAAGGTACCTTTTACATCAACTAAAATCTAACATGAAAAAGGTGAAATGTAACTAAGAAAAACACCTAAAAAATTGTAAATGACAAAAAATAAAATTGGGTTGCCTCCCATGAAGCGCCCTTGTTTAATGTCCTAGTCTCAACATTAATGATCCTTCTCAGCCCATGTTGTAATGAGATGGTAGTGAAGATGCATCTAAAAGTCTGAACTCCACTCTATCATCGTCTATACCAAGTATCAAATAGCCTCTTTCAATGGAAATGATCACATCATCATAGCTTGGAACAATCATCCTAAATGAATCTCTGATCCTCGTATCTCATGCGTATCCATCACCACAAAGTCAACTGGATAGATGAACTTGTTGACTTTAAACAACACGTCCTCGCATATCCTGTATGGCCTCACAATAGAGCCATCCTACAACTCAATTGCCATGGATGTTCTTGTTGGTTTTTTCAATCCTAACTTTTGGAAGGTGGTAAGAGACATGAGATTAATGCTTGCTCCTGAGTCACATAGTGTCTGCTTGAAGTGTTTGCCACATATAGAATATTGGATGTAGAAACATCCTGGATCCTTCCTTTTCCTTGGAAACTTCCCCTTGATCAGTGCACTCATCACCTCATCAACATGTACAATATCTGTGTCTTTAATCCTCTACTTTTTGTTGATAATATCTTTCAAAATCTCCCATAAGAAGGAATTTGTTCTATCGCCTCCACCAATGGAGAATTGATGTGGAGCTTCCAAAAGATGTCTAGAAACTTTTTGAAGTGTGTTTCCTTTTTCCTCAGGCTTCAGACTATCCGAGGATGGAACATCATACTTCTCTACTCACTTATGTGGGGGAACATATGGTACTTGACAAACTTCCTCCCCTAAGCTTGCTTCAACACCACCTTCTTAAATAGAAATGGGCACATCATGTACGGTGGTGTTACCAGTGGTCGTTCCTTCTAAATTGTGGGTGCCCCTTTAGTGACTGTGATTGTTCCACTGCATAGTAAAACCTTCAACTGCTCCTGTTGAATAGGTGCCCTTTCAGGAACTATATTTCGTGATTTAACAGGACTGGGACCTTGGAGTTCACTATCAAATGGAATTTTGCATCCTCCTGATAATCCCAATAGACTACAAGGAATTGGGACTTTAGGAACATACACCCAATCAGACTCCTACGTATGTTGCTTGGGTTCCTCCTCAGTATGATGTTCTCACTCTTTGACAACATAGATGAATTTTGCTTGGTGATGTTGATGGGCTACAACTGCATTCCCAGGTGCTCCTTGCTGACTGAACTTCTTCAAGGAAGCTACTTCTGCTGCTAGCTGAGAAATTTGATATTAAGTGTTGCTGATTTGGGCACCTTGGTTTTGCAACTCCCTCTGTGTCTGACCCATAATTGCTTCATTAGGGCTCATCAACTTTCCTAACATGTTCTCAATTTTATCAATCTTGCTAGGGGTACAGTCCTATTGGTACTTCTAGTGCATGTGCATGCAATCCTCTTCTTCACCTATAGATGATCTGACATCCTTTTGGCACAATTTTGTGGCAATGAGGTCAAGCTTGTCATTAAATGTCGAGATGACTTTAGATTCTTCATCGCTTTTAATGGTCACTGGGCATTCTCTTTCTTCACCCCATGACTAGTTCTAAGCCATGTTCTTTAGGATCTCATGGCATCTAGAAAGCTTATTGTTCAAGAAAAATCTAGATCCTGCATTGTCTAGGGTGGTCCTCTCACCCTTATGTAGGCCATAATAGAAGGTTTTTTCTTGGCCATATAGATCTACACCATGGTTAGGTACCTTCCACAACATCTTCTACATCAATTCATTCATCTTCAGAGGTGGGAAATAATGCTAAAAGAATGTGTCTATCATATGGTCCCATGTCTCTATGGATTCCGACTTGAGGTTACAAAACCGAGATTTAGCTTGGTCTGCCAAGGATGATGAAAACGACTTCAGGTATATCATGGTGGCAGGAACTTTGTCTATCTTCACCATGTCACATCTTTCAACAAAATTGTTGATGTGAGTAATTGGGTATTTAGTACTGTGGCCATGGAAAGCCTGTTGCTTGACTAATTCCACCATCCCATGATTGATCTTGTATCTTCCCACATTTATAGCTTGTTGCTTGATTGGCCCAAGCTAAGATGTTGAGGATGATGCCTTAATTTTTTCCCAGATGGTATGTTCTTCTTCTATGTTACCCATACCTTCCAGCAGTGAATTTTCTTTGAGAGCGTAATCAGTGGTTTGTGTTTGAACCATACACTAGTACCTAGAATTTGTGAATTCAATGTGAAAACAAGATACTAGTGATTAAATAAAAAAATATTTGCAATTCAGATTTGGAAAGAATAAAAAGAAAAATAAAGTGGGCGGCCCATAGTGGCTGATTACAACACTCATAGTGCTTGAATGTGTCGTTTCCCTGACAACGATGCCAAAAATTTGACACGACTAAACTGTACGTGTAAAACACAAGCGTACATGTCGAAGTAATACATGCCAATGAGGCCCAAATATCGAACACATGGAAACAAAATTTAAGAAACTAATACTTACTTCTTTTGATCAGCTAAGCCAAAGAAATCTTTGATTTAAAATTTATTAAACTGATTGCAAAAGAGAAAACTAATTTAATGGTTTGTGTTACAACCCCAATTTTTGGGTTTATATGGATTGATACGCAATTTTGCCAATAAAATGTATGATTATGAAATTATATGATTTCTATGTAATGAGTGGATTTCTTTGGTAATATTTCCTTTAAATATATGATTTTTTGGACCCTATTAAGTTAGTGAGTCCAAGATGACAAAAAGAGAAACAAAATTGGAGGAAATCAAATAATGCATAGAAATTGAGATAATAGTGAAAATTAGGAGAAATATGTGGAAAGATGTATGATTGATCATCATGGATGAGATTTCGAATCCACAAAGTTTCTAATGGTAAAAGGAATCCAAATAAAGGATATAGAAAATTAAGAGAGAGAAAATATGAATAAAATGTACTTCATTAAGAGATAGCTTGCATATGAAGAAAAGTCTCTCATACATTCGAATTTCAGTTCCAAACTTGGCACACAAGTAGATGAAATATTTATGGACTCTCCCTTAAAGTTTGGGATTAAAAGGATATACCAAGGAGAGATAAATAAATAATAATCTAGAAAATTTCCCAAATAAATTAATGATCTACTATACAATGTGTGCCACATGTTTATATACTCCCATAATAGCTTTTAGTAATTTGATAGTATCCTTTTGGGGGAGAGTTAGTACCAAGAAACAAGTGCTTAATTGTGGAAAGTCATTAACATTATATACCATAAGTAAAAATTAGATTTTAGATGGGCAATGGTTAAATAACCTTCTTAAACCTTCTGTCACCCATATCTCTCTCTTCGTCGTTCTCCTCTAAACCCTTGAAGTCATGATGCTGACTATATAAGGGAACGTCATGGGAACACTACCCTTCAATCTAGACCCAACCCTCATGCATGATGACATGTCATAGGGTGTTTCTGGCATGTATGCTATTGACAGACATGAGGGTAGGCTCCAAGGCAGTCAAGGACATGCACTACCATGGCCCCGTCTGGTACATGCCGACATATAGGATGAAGATGAGAGGAGAAGTCTGAGGGTAGTTGGAGATGTAAGATGATCTCTTGGCAATTGCAACTCGACACAGGCCGTAGACCCATAACATCCACCCTCACTGGCAATCAGGGATACTCCAATCCCTATGCTTATGGCCGGTGATCCTTCTTCCTCTACTTATGATCATGCGGTGCTATGGAATCCTACCTAAGGGATCTGTGTCAGTTTCTATGGAGAGAATATGGAACCATGACACCACCAGAAGGGGGGAACGAGATGAGTTGGCTTCATGTCAGACATGGAGGGTGACTGGGAATCGTCGGGCACTACCCTACATGCGGTAGAAGCACTGTGTCATACAGAGATGATGGGTTGGGAATCAGAAACGATATTTGCTCGTGTGTGTATGGCTTGGTAGTAGACCAACCGTGTCAGATTAATTCAAGTTCATGTGGTCTGATTCTATTTAATTGGTTCACAAAATCGCCACATGGTTGCTGGACTCATTATGTGTGGGCCAATGAGAGGCCGTTATGCTTCTCTTTATAAGGTAATTATTTTCATAATCTCAACAATTTTCAAAAAGCATAGAAAATGCTAGGCTTATCCTAATAAAGCCAAACTATATATCAAATTGATCAGAAAGATGAGAAGAATGCAAATTAAATAGTTTCTAAATATAATTATGATTCCAATTGCAAAAGTAGTGCTAAACATGTTTAAGTGGTGTTTAATGCACAAAACCCTAGTTTTGATGAATAAGTTGTTAATATGGAATATAAGGGTAATTTACCATGTTCATAGTCATAATGATGTTCCTAAACTAATTTGTGGATAAAGACTCTTAATGTGGATAATGTATGTAATTAGGGTTTAATGATGTAGAAAGTTGTTTTAGGGTTTGTTGACCTAAAAAGTTAAAGCTTGGGAATAAATCTAAGAAATCCTAAGGACTCTAATTCAACCTAGAAACCCCAGAAGGGATTCCCAAGTCAATAAAAGCAACTTCTTGATGAGTATGTAGTGAATAGGTTGTACATGCTTTTCAATATTCTGTTCTTTTGAGTGATTGGCTTGATTGCTTGCTTAGATTGGATATCTTGCTTATATTTGAGACTTCAAATCAGGTATATGATTACTCTTATGACTAATCACTCTAGTTTCATGACAATTTTTGAGGTTTTATTGATTTCTTAGAAATAATTGCTTGGTTGACTTTTATTTCATGAAACTGTAAAGTGACTATGACTATCACCATAAGTATATGTGCATGACTAGCTCAGATCCTAGTCCTCCTCTGTAGCTTTGATGATGATATGGATGACCTAGTACATGGTCTACCCTTGGGGTAGGATCATCAGGTTATCATGAGTTGATGTGTTGGTCTACCCTTGGGTAGGACCATATGACTACACATCCCTAGGTCGTAGTCTACTTGTAAGGTAGGATCATAGGGGCTATTTGAGATCTACCATATGAGAGAGGTAGTATCCATGTCCACTCGAGGGATAACACAGAGGCAAGGATATGTATGGATTGAGTAGTTATGTTTAATACATAAAGTTTGATATGTTAAGCAATATTTTGGTTGCATTATGTTGTTACAAATAGATGCAAGATTTTGGGTTCCCCCACATACTAGTATAATTCATTATACTGACCGACATTTTATTTGTCGGCATTTTAGGTACATCTAAAAGTGGACAAATAGTAAAGTGGAATTCGTGAGGAATAAAGTTAATCTGTTAAAGGAGGATTTAGTTAGTTAGAACTCTACAATGGGTAGAAGTTCCAGATTCCTTATTTTGAAAGGTATGTGAAAAGAATTTTTTTTATCCTATTTCAAGCTTAGTTGTGGTATAATTTATTAATTTTGTTTTATTATTTGCAAAACCATCGATCCTGTTTTGGGATAGCGGCTCTGACTTCTTGGTCTTCCTTAATTGGGGGTTACCGGGAAGTGGGGTTGTTACATTTGGTATTAGAGCCATGTTTTCCATTTAGTCTCCAATAAATATTAAATTTTACAGTCTCTTTAGAACCCAAGGGAGTTATTAGAGGATTTTCCAATGATGGAGATGTCTAGAAAAGGATCATAATCTAGGGGCTGGCAAGATTTTCCTCCACCCCACTAGTCAGTCTATGAGGACTCCCAGATTCTGTGTGACTGCCTGACCAAAATCGGAGGATTTGACTCGAAATAAGAAACCTCTAGGTTTTCTCTCATCTGTCTTCATCACTTCTCTACCCCGTTCTGTGGACAACTCTAAGAAATTAGGGTTTCTCTCTCTCCACCACCCTCCTAAGTTTTGGGGTTAAGAGTAATAAGGATTAAGGAATCCTCCACCAAATAATAAAAAGCATGTAAGAAAGATGTCATGGACATAAGTTTTGATAACTAGAAACATAGACTAAGTTTAGTTACATGCTTAGGTTGCATGGCCGGTGTTGTTGTGCCCTTGGTGATCTCTCAGGAGAACACTGAGGTTAGCCCATCTTGTTGGAAGATGAGGAGAGAGCTAGCCTTGGCGGAAGAAGCCTCCAGGAAGAGGAAGAGACCTAACTCATCCTTTGAGGACAATGCTCAATACCGTAAGCACTAGATAGAGAAAGAGAAGGCACAAGGAGTTAGATACCTCAATTGTCCGTGCATGCGAGTATGTGGGTTGGGCATGCATGCTTTACATAAAGGTTTTGGAGTAAACATGAGAAACATTAACTATGAGTGGTCGGTTGAACCCTGGTGCCTTGTGGTGACCCGACCTTGGGTGGTCGTGCCTGTTGAGGGTGAGGGATTCCTCCCTCATTGAGAAGGATGATGGTTACTGTGTAGGAACCCTAATGGGCATATATGAATAGAAAAGAGGTATGTACCTACATAGAAGAGAGTGGTAGCAAGGATGGAAGCATATTGAGACCTAGGCCAGAAGGGTTATTCCTGATGGTTTAGGAGATGGGCATGTAGACATTTGGATGATCTTAGTTGAACATAAGTTTTGATAGTACGTTTCACTCAGATGGGGATAGACGTGTATCCTTAGGAGCTTGACCCATCTTCTGGGAGAGAACCTCCAATGGTAGGACCAGTTATAGAGTTAGTTCTAAAAAGAGGGCGAGACCCTGAGGAAGAAGGTTGGAAACCTAGACTCTGAGACATCAGGAATCATGCCCAGGTTGGGTATGATATGGACTAGAATAAATGACCTTGAGTGAATGTATGTGGTTTCCCCATGCATGATCCTTTGAATCTTGTCATACCTTGGATGCCTTTAGAGGAACCAAACCCTAGAAAAGAGAAAGAAGCTTCATGAATGAACGTACAGATGATATGAGTGCCTACTTTTGAGGTGTAGGAAAGAGAGTTCCATAGACCTTGAAGAGGTATGGTAACAAGTTGTGAGGTCTCTCATTGTCCTCGTGTAGGACTCTACGGGTTGTTTACATGGAAGAGTGTTAGGGAGTATGTGCCATATCTTGTATAGGATTGGTTCATGGTTGAACAACTGAGTATGTAGTTTAGACACCCGATGTGTAAGGGGTGAACTTGGGGTTCCTGGACCAAAGAGGGGAAGTAGTAGTACCTGATGCACATGGTGCTCACGAGGATGGTTGAGTTCATATGATTTAGGTATGGCACCCCCATGTATTAGAGAAAAAGGAAACCCCAATTGAACTAAGGTATATGTTTGATAAACCCCTCACACAAGTTGGTAGGTGTGAGATTGGTTCAACCTTGAGGAATGATGAAAAAGTATGACATACCAAGGAACTTAGAATGGTTTAATAGCTTGTCTTCTTACTAGCCATGAGCATAAGTAGCATGATAGAGATAAGGATATACATGATGATGTAAACCTTAGAGGTAAGAACATTTTGTGACCTTTGTTACTATCAAGTGATAGTTTTCTCCCATCTTGGGGAGGGAACCTTCATGTTAGGGTAAGCACCAAATTTTGATTTGGTTTGAGGTAACCTGAAGAGGTCACTTATAAGAGCTTGATGAGCTAAGTGTAAGAGCACGTAGTATGATCATGAATCTATAGACCCATGTGTAATCACCTCTCAGGGACATGAGGATATGTTGCCATGGAGTTAGCTTCTATGGGGCGAGACCGAGTTAGGTAGGTCACCATGATTCCTTTGAGGGATGCAAAGTTAACCATGAATGCCCAGAGAGAGGATGGAGATTCAGGTGAGGATTTAAGGATGAGATGTATTGGCATATCAACACAGAAACCATGAGCTATAGTAGAATCCTAAGTCAACACTAAGGTCAAGGAGGGATAAGACCGATGGGAGTAGGAGTTGTCTGTTCCATGAATGCATAAGACCATAGGGTCGGGAGGTAACAATTACCTTTTCCTGAGGCTCATGGGTTATGAGGTTGTCCACCTTCATGAGTTCATGGGGCATAAGGGGTAAAAGTGAGAGACACTCCTTAGATGCATAAGGGTCAGATCACCCCAAAAGTATCAACACCCTAGGGACCTTGAGGTAATGACTAAGGATTGTACATAAGAGAGATGTTAAGATCCAAAGGTGATGGGAAAAGTCTTCCCATGGGTGTAGACCCATAATGGAGATGTTCATGGTGAGGATTTATGTGAAGTATGTTTCAACTTAGATTGGAAAGAGTGATGGTGATGTATGATGCACCATCTCTACTCTTAGAATGGGATGAACTCTGTATTTGGACTGCAGCCAAATGCTTATTTCATCTTGTTATGGGTGTGAGAGATAGGACACAATGCATGGCATGTACTAAAGATAGAGGTAATATGAGTTGAAACCCTTCTATGATGTTTGAGGATTGAAGGAAGTACCACACCGTTTGGAGAATATACATTGGATAGGTTATTTGAGAGCATAAGAAGAACAAGGATAATATGAGAACATACCTATCCAGAGTAGTTTGGAATCTTTGAGTTACCAGTTTGGGTTTGATAATCGAGATGCTGGGAGTAACAACTTCAAGTTCTCTTGATGCAGATAGACCTAAACCTGAGACAAGGATGATGAGTGGAGTATATGAAGGTTTATGTTTTCACCATCACCTAGAACATAAAGGAATTAATGTGGTAATAAATACTCTTAACTGAGACACAACTCAGGTGTACAGTTGTCTTGTCTAGCTAGACGAGAGAGCTGAAAGAGGTTGCTAGGTGGACCCTGAGACCATTAGAGGACTAGACCTATATGGCTAACATCCAGATACAACCAGACCCGTTGGTCAAGTTGGTGGTTACTCAGTTAGCCAGCCCAGAGCTTGATGAGATGAAAGGATTGTGCCAATGACCTCAAGAAAAGAAGGTGGTGAAACCCACTACTAGAGTGTTTTAGGGTTTTTGAGGAGTCTCCCTTGAAAAATAATGTCACGCAAGAGGCTCATGATTTTAAGTACACCGTGGTACTACCCAGATGGTTAAGATATGCACTATTAACTTGAACTCCTGGAATGAAGAAGGGCATATAGGTGCATGTGGGCGGTTGCCAAACATGCTAGAAGGTGTAGGCTAAACCTCTTTTAATATCTCTTTGGGCAAGAGCCAAAGTAGTGAAGGGTTTTACTTGGAGAAATAAAGGCCGAACACCAGTAACCTAGTGAGTTGCTACAGATAAAGAGGGTTTCTCGAGAGGGAATGGGAATAGATTACTATGTATACTATGGTGGGTCTCCCCTGGACCAAGAGAGGTCATGATGCAATATGGGTTATGGTAGATCGCCTTACCAAGTTGACACATTCCCTTACCTAAGAGAACACTACTAGTGTGATAGATCAGGTTGAACCATATATATATGAGAGAGAGATAGTTTAACTGCATAGTGATCCAAGTTCAAATATTCTTAAGTATGGCCTTAAGGTCACTTCCATGTTGTGGAAGTAGGTACATGAAGAACTCGATACTAGGTTGAAGTTTAGTACAACATATCATGCCTGACTAATAGACAGTCAAGAGAGTATGAGCCAAACTTTAGAGGATCTGATGAGAGCATGTGCGCTCATTCAGGGTGATGCATGGGAGCAGTTCCTGCCCCTAGTAGAGTTTGCTTGTCATGATAGCCACCATAGCCAGTATTGGGATATAAGAAGCTAGATAAGGGAGGCCATGTTGGTCACTGCTTCCTTAGGATGATGTTGATGCGAGGAACTTGTGAAGGTCAGAGAGACCACAGTGTATGCAGATGAAGTCACTTTGATCGAGCAATGGCTAAGAAAGCCCGGGATCGACAGGAGTCGTGAGCTGATGCAAAGCAGACTGACATGCAGTTCACTGTGGGTGAACATGTGTTATGGAAACCCAACCCCTCTGAGCTATAGCTGAGAAAGCTGAGTCCCCGATACATGGGTCCATTTGACATGGATTGGTGGAGTTTCTTATGTTTAGCCTTATCCCTCAGGATAATATGATGTATGATGTGTTCCATGTATCCGATCTAGAGCACTATGTGATGTACCCAAGCCATGTGCTGAGCATTGAACATATTGCACTCCAAGGGAGGTTGCCATATCTTGAGTCACCTGTGAGGATTCTAGATACCAAGGTGAAAGAAATCATATGTAAGTATATAAGATGATAAAGGTTCTTTGGAAGCACTGTGGAGAGGATGAAGCCACATGGGAGCTGATGATGGACATGGAAAAGTCTTATCCTGAATTCTTTGTATGTTTGGTGTAATTTTGAGGGAAAAATTTCTATAAGAGGGGAAGGATGTTATAGCCCCAATTTTTGGGTTTATATAGATTGAAATGCAATTTTTCCAATAAAATATATGATTATGAAATTGTATGATTTATGTGTAATGAGTGGATTTCTTTGGTAATATTTCCTTTAAATATATGATTTTGTGGACCCTATTAAGTTAGTGAGTCCAAGATGATAAAAAGAGAAAGAAAATTGAAGGAAATTAAATAATGCATAGAAATTGAGATAATGATGAAAATTAGGAGAAATATGTGGAAAGATGTATGATTGATCATCATGGATGAGATTTCGAATCCACAAAGTTTCTAGTGGTAAAAGGAATCCAAATAAAGGATATAGAAGAGTAAGAGAGAGAAAATATGAATAAAATGTACTTCATTAAGAGATAACTTGCATATGAATAAAAGTCTCTCATACATTTGAATTTCAGTTCCAAACTTGGCACACAAGTAGATAAAATCTTTATGGAATCTCCCTTAAAGTTTGGGATTAAAAGGATATACCAAGGAGAGAAAAATAAAGAATAATCTAGAAAATTTCCCAAATAGATTAATGATCTATTATCCAATGTGTGCCACATGTTTATATACTCCCATAATAGCTTTTAGCAATTCAATAGTATCCTTTTGGGGGAGAATTAGTACCGAGAAACAAGTGCTTAATTATGGGAATTCATTAACATTATATACCATAAGTAGAAATAAGATTTTGGATGGGCAGCAGTTAAATAACCTTCTTAAACCTTTCCCCACAAAACCATCCCACATTTCCCTGTTTACAAAAGGGAGGAAACGAACCAAAAAACTGTCGCCCATATCTCTCTCTTCGTTGTTCTCCTTTAAACCCTGGAAGTCGTGATGCTGGATATATAAGGGAACTTCATGGGGTTACTACCCTTCAATTGAGACCCAACCCTCCTGCATGATGACATGTCATAGGGTGTTTCTGGCATGGATGCCACTGGTGGACATGAGGGCAGGTTCCAAGGTGATCAATGATAGGCGCTACCATGACCCCATCTGGTGCATGCCGACATATAGGATGAAGATGAGAGGAGAAGTCTTGAGGGAAGTTGAAGGTGCAAGATGATCTCTTAGCAATTGCAACTCGCCACAGGACGCATACCTAGAACATCCACCCTCACTGACGATTAGGGATACTCCAGTCCCTACACTTATGGACGGTGATTCTTCTTCCTCTGCTTATGATCACGCGACGCTATGAAGTCTTACCTGAGGGCTCTGTGTTAGTCTCTACAGAGAGAAGATGGAGCCGTGATGCCACAAGATGGGGAGAACATGATGATTTGGCTTCATGTCAGACATGGAGGATGACTGTGAATCATCAGGCTCTAACCTACATGCAACAGAAGCACCGTGTCATACGGAGAAGACATGTTAGGAATCAGCAATGATGTTTTCTCGTGTATGTGTGGCTCGGTAGTAGATCGGCCAGGTCATAGTAATTCAAGTACATGTAGTTCGGTTCTCTTTGATTGGTTTGTAGAATCTCTTGGAGACATGGTTACTAGACTCAGTATGTGTGGGTCGATGAGAGGCCGCCATCCTGCTCTTTATAAGGTAATTATTTTCATAATCTCAACAATCATTCAAAAAGCATAGAAAATGCTAGGCTTATCCTAATAAAGCCAACCAATATATCAAATCAATTAGAAAGATGAGAAGAATGCAAATTAAATATTTTCTAAATCTAATTATGATTCAAATTGTAAAAGTAGCACTAAACATGTTTAAGTGGTGTTTAATGCACATAACCCTACTTTTAATGAATAAGTTGTTAATGACGATTCTTTAAGATGCAACTTGATAATATGGAATATAAGGGTAATTTGCCATGTTCATAGTCATAATGATGTTCCTGAACTAATTTGTGGATAAAGACTCTTAATGTGGATAATGTATGTAATTAGGGTTTTATGATATAGAAAGTTGTTTTAGGGTTTGTTGACCTAAAACGGTAAAGTTTGGGAATAAATCTAAGAAATCCTAAGGACCCTAATTCAACCTAAAAACCCTAAAAAGGATTCCCAAGTCAATAAAGTAACTTCTTGATGAGTATGTAGTGAATAGGTTGTACATGCTTTTCAGGATTATGTTCTTTTGACCGATTGGCTTGATTGCTTACTTGGATTGGATATCTTGTTTATATTTGAGACTTCAAATTAGATATGTGGTTAAGCTTATGACTAATCGCTCTAGTTTCACGGTGATTTCTGAGGTTTTATCAGTTGCTTAGGAATAACTCCTTGGTTGACTTTTATTTCATGCAACTGTAAAGTAACTATGACTATCACCATAAGTATATGTGCATGACTAGCTCAGATCCTAGTCCTCCTCTGTAGCTTTGATGATGACGAGATGGATGACCTAGTACATGGTCTACCCTTGGGGTAGGATCATCAGGTTATCATGAGTCGATGTGTTGGACTACCCTTGGATAGGACCATACGACTACACAACCCTAGGTCGTGGTCTACCTATAAGGTAGGATCATAGGGGCTATTTGAGATCTACCATATGAGAGAGTTAGTATCCATGTCCACTGTAGGGACATCACAGAGGCAAGGATATGTAGGGATTGAGTAGTTATGTTTAATACGTAAAGTTTGATCTGTTAAGCAATAATTTGGTTGCATTATGTTGTTACAAATAGATGCAAGATTTTGGTTCCCCCACATTCTAGTATAATTCATTATACTGACTGACGTTTTGTTTGTCGACATTTTAGATATATCTAAAAGTGGACAAACAGTAAAGTGGCATTTGTGAAGAATAAAGGAGGATTTAGTTAGTTAGAACTCTACAATGGGTAGAAGTTCTAGATTCCTATTTTGAAAGGTATGTGAAAAGAAATTTTTTATCCTATTTCAAGATTAGTTGTGGTAGAATTTATTAATTATTTTTGATTATTTGCAAAACCATTGATCCTATTTTGGGATTGTGAGCTCTGACTTCTAGGGGTTACCGGGAAGCAGTGTAGTTACAGTTTGTGAACACAATTAGAAGAAATTCTCTAGGATTGTGGTTTCACCACAATCACTATAGATTTTAACTAAGATTAATATATATTCCTCCCACTTCTGGACACAAATCTTGTATCAAGAACTATCCACTCCCAAAGTGTAGTTCACTACCTATTCTAATGCTAATCCCATTTTCATTGTAATTGTTTGATTAGTTAGGTGCTTTAACGAATCCTCTGGGTAATCTCTTCACATTCGTAAGCCACCTTTCCCAAAGGGCGATACGAAACATGTGTTACTATGGATTTTCAATCCTTAATCCTCCTCCCCAAGTTATCAAGGATCTAATTAATCACCTATGGTGTGCAACATAGATAATTCAATATGATTTCATAGCAACATGCCCAAGAATAAGGAGAAAACAATATACTAATGCAAAAGATCCATATATAGTGTACAACCGGGCTACTCTCGAGTCCTAGAGAACATGTGGATTAGCTCCTCATGGTTTCCATGGACAAAAACATGCTAGGAAGAATGAAAAATGTGGAGAACATAGAAAAATCTATGAACCCCCTGGAGGAACATGACTAGGATGCTCCGCGCTGACAAACAGATCCGCAAACCATGAATTCTACCCACGAATGTGCCCATAACCTCCCAAATGTGCAATTATCCTCCTCATTCTATGATCTCATGCTATAGCCTTCGTGCAACAGAATAGAACATGACGCCTAAGGTCTGGACGAACTTCCCTTAAGTCATAGAAGTGAATTAGGGCAAGTTAAAACCTCAGCCATCAGATGAGACACGATTTGCAGATCTGCCTGATCAGACAGACTTGGTACTATTGACTCTAAATTCAGTAGTATTGAGTCTGTAGGTTGGATGCATACTCCCAAACTGTGTCTCTGATGCAATCTCAGTACTACTGAATTGTGAAGTCAGTAGTATTGAGTTTATGCAACTCTTATGGTACCTAAAAGGCACAAAGAACATACACAAGTACTTGAAATTTAATAAATCATTCAAAAACATTAAAAATTATATTTATTTGATACAAATTGAGTAACTCAGGCTAATATTAATAAATAATGCACAAATTAATATAAAAATGAATAGTAAGTGCACACAAATCAATATAAAATAGCCTGTGAAAATGACAAATATCTAGTGCATCAATATGTGCGGGTAACAAAAGTTCACATATAATAGTAACAACACATTAACAACAAGTATTGTTATAGAATAAAAATTTATCATTTTCTTCATAACTTCTCAACCCTTTTCCTCAACCTTTGGGATACCCTATCTTAGGGTTTCTTCCATGCAGTGGACTGTAGGCTACCTCTCAATCTTGAGCCAGGTGCCTACGTTGGTCTTCCCAATCTGGGGCCTGGTCTAACCTTCCCAATTTAGGGCCTGGTCTTTAGTCATCACCATGACTTTTCATTTCCTTCCATTTAAACCTCCAGAGTTGGTATGCAGGGTTCGAGAAAGTTATAAGCATAATTTGTGATAACCATAATGACTTTAGATTGTAGGAAATAAATATCATCCAAGCATTGAATTTCAAGAAATCTGGTAAAACCTTGGAAAACTCTGAGAAACTAAAGTGCCTAGTCATAGGAGAAACCACATACCTGTTTCAATAGTAACATGAAGTCCAAGCAAGATCAAATAGGAAAGCCAAACAAGTAACCAAAAAATTTATCCTGAAAGTTAAAGCATACCACCCATGTATCATTATTTTATTCAAATTTACCATTAAGAGTTACTTGGGTCTCAAGATAGGGTTTTGAAGTCAACTTTAAGGATCCATTAGGGTTTTTTCTTTCTAAACCATAATTACCAAATTTCATGTTCTTTTGGTTCACAAACACTAATTTACCATTAATTACACTTTTAGTCTCAAAGAAACCCTTATTCATCAAATCATGGGTTCATAAGTTTACATAAGTTCCAAGGTGCTCTTTTTGTCCATAAAAGATCATTTTTTGATCATCAACATCAATTGAACTCATTAGTATCATCAAAACTCAGAAATAAGGGTTTTAATTCAATTAACACATTAAAGATGCTAACTTTAGGTTCTTTTCGAACTATAAGTAGATATATGTCCTGATAATATTTTTATTGCATACCTTGCATTCTCCAAATCAATTTTCATATATAACTTGTCTTTTTTGGAGTTACTAATAATTAATTATGATTATTCCAAATTATTTACCTTCCCACCGATGGGATAGAGCCATGTCAGCAAATTGTTTATATTCTTCCCCTCCACGCGGGTCCACACTTAGCGTATAAGAGTCGTTCACATAGGTAATGCGGTCCACGTAAGCTTGGCATGGGGTCGAGGCAGAAAGTCACCTTTTCCCTCGTGATATTGAGTTTGAAGCCTTACGTTGTAGGGGAAGGATGGTACTTTTATCCTTCCTCATCTTCAATCTCCCTGCTTCGACTGCTCACGAACAAGGCACTAGGACGAGTCAACCCGGTATTTGAATTTGGGTATCTGGGTGCATGTGTGCCTCCCAATGGTATAGGATCTTTTCTGAGGCTTCATCAAACTGATCCATGAGTCAGACTTCATAGGAGAGGGTAGGAAGGAGGATGAACTTGAGGTTCTTGTCAGCGGCCAATAGGGGTTTACAGTAGGGTAAAATAGGGCTATGTGCATGGCTTCTTTGCACCTTAGGTGTGCAAGTATCTTGCACTGGGTTCTTCATATGACCCTAGCCCTTTTATTGGGCACAAAATCAAGGGCAGAGATGGTTGCATCCCATCTCGGAAACCTTCCTTATATGATATTTTGTGCATTTCTTATAACGTCATTAATAGCAACAACTTAGGGGTCTAAAAGGGCCACAATCCTCTTTCCAACGATCTAGTCTCATGAGATTTGGTGGAGAGGAGAAAAAGAATCTAGCACTTTCATGATTAACAGTGAACAATAACCCCTTCTTGTTTGTGCATGGTTTAGGTGACAAACTGTGTGTTAGGTGAACTTAGGATGATTGTCGGAGATGATAGAACTCAGAATGCCATGTAGACGAACTATCTCCTAGATGTACAACTTGGATACTGGTGCGCTCCTGCTAGGGGCTTGCAACAAGTGCAATCCACGAGGTCGGGAGGCACGGGATATGGGATTGTGCTTTCAAAATTTATATGGTCCCACACTAACTACCTACGTCTACTAAGACACTACGCCCGCAAGCGCACGGGGTCGAGTCGTAGTATAGGTGAGGCGACAAGTACGGGGTCGATCCGCGAGGATAAAGGGGGCGCTAGACTTAGATGGCGCGAGATACGTTCCTAGTGCGGAGAGTAGGGTTTTAGGGTTTTAAGATTGATTGTTGGTTGATTATACTAATGAGCAAGTAAGAAATGCGAAAAGGAAACTAAATTATGAAAGAACAAGCAAACAAGAAAACTAAGTTATCAAACTAACTAAGCAGGAACAAGAAGGGTTACACTACTCTAGCAAGCCAAGAAGCAAGAACAAACTAAACTAACCACTAGCAAGAGAAAAAGCCTAAGTTAACACTAAAGAGTAAAACCAAGCAATTGACTACGTTAAACTAAAGCAATTGAACTAAGCTAGCATTAACAAACATACTAAGCGATTAGGGTTTAAGCAAGGTGATTAAGGTGGGTGGGCCGCTTGGGAAATGTCACTCCGATTTTAGTTGGGGGAGTTCATTAAACATGCATGGTGCTCGATCCATATCTAGATTACCAAACCAAACAACAAGGGCAATGTCATTAGAACATACCCTATACTACTAGTAGAAGACTAGGGTTAGGTGTAATTCTAGTGAGATTGGCCAAATCTAGGTTTCTAGGGTAAGTGATAGTGGACAATTGAGGGTTGAGGGTAGAGATGGGAGTGGGGATGAAGGGATTAATCCTCATGCCACTAGCCACTCTATCCTTTAGAAGGCCCTAGGCAATTGCATCACTCTCACTTACACTAGCCACTTAAATCTCACACTCATTTGTAAGAGGAGGGGTGTGTATGTAGGAACAAAGGGGGCTAGCTAGGGATCCACTAATTGGACCTAGGAACCATTCCTAAGATTGCCACATACACCCCAATTCCTCCTAGAAATGAAGTGTCATCAAAAACCTCAAAACAAGCCATTCATACAAGAAGCACAAACCACATGCAATAAGATAGGAAAAGAGATGAAAGCAAGAAGTAATCATCATAAATATGAATTGAGTTTATTACAAGAATTTATCCCCCAACATGGTATCAAAGTAACATTTTAATCCCAAACAGCCCACCACAAGGGGGCTTAGCTATACATGATCATGAAAACAGGAAAAGAAAGGGGTAGAAGAGGAAGAAACTCCATGAAGCTTGATGAAGTGGCCTTCTTCTTCACCTCCAAGCAGATGCAGACGTCCTCCCTCCTCCAATGGTGCAGGGGTGCATGAAAATGGTGGAATGGATGGATAGAAACCTAGAGAAACTAGGTTTCTATGGTGGAAATGAGTGGAAAGTGGCTGGAAATGGGGTTGAATGCAAGGAAATGGGTGGATGGGAGCAATGGATGCAAGGGAGCAGCTGGGTGACGTCTGGGTAGTGCTCTCTCTCGAGCCCTAGAAGCAACTAGTGCTTATATAGGGGCTAGGGCTAAGTAGGGGTAGAATAGGAAAATCAGTGAAAGTTGTATAGGTTTTGGGGTGGTGGCACGACCGTTTTGGGTAGCACGGCCGTGCTGGGTATGAGTGGGCACGACTGTGGTGGAGGAGAACGACCGTGTTGGCTAAGTGTTAATTTAACAGGTTGGTGGGTGAAAACGAAGGTTGGTGGCACGGCCGTGCTGGGCAGCACGGCCGTGTTGGGTACTAGGTAGAATGACCGTGCTGGGTGGCACGGCCGTGGTGGCAGAGTTGGGAGGAGGTCGTTCTGAGCAGCACGCCCGTTCCATCTTCATCCAACACGGCCGTGCTGGGCAACACGACCGTGGTGGCTGACTTACTTGAACTTCAATGATTTGTCGATCAACCTGTAAATTTGCTCAATTGCCAGGACAGCCGTTCCATGGCACCACGGCCGTGCTGGGGTCTTCTAATGCTAGCATGGCTTTAAACTTCATAAATCTTGGATGCCTTTGCTTGGAGACGACTCTTGGCCATTGGAGGTAGGTTGAGGGAGACTTTGGGGTCTTCTTTGGGTCCCTCCATGAGTGGGGAAACCCTAGGATTCCTTCTTTCTCTCTCTTCCATCTAGGCATGGTCCAAGTACTTGAAAAGCAGTGCAAAGAACATCCATAAGCATATTTGCAATGATAACCAAATTGGGGAGAATAACATGTAATTCTAACATGTTTAGATGCAACTTAAGTACAAAATGGCACAGGATGGAGCCCTAAGATAGGGCTGCATCACCACCCCAAACTTAAAACATACTTGTCCTCAAGTGTGCTCCAACTTAATCTCTCTTTTTCTTTCTTTTCAACAAAAACAAATGACAAATGCTAGACAACAGAACATTATTGACTATATGGTCTTGGAAATGACTAAGTGCATGTGTCTCACATCTCTCCTCTCCTTCTTTCACAATCCTATCATGAACTGAGCACTGAGCATACAAACTTCAAATATAAAGCATAGAAACACAAGTTGTCCATATGCCCTTTATGTTATTCCAGGTAGACCATTTCATGTTGGTGTTAATCACAGGTGACTAGGAGCGTTGTTTCACTTTCATGCATCCAGTCTTATGCTTCAAACCACACTAGATGATCCACTTGGCTGTAGAAAGGGTAAAGTGAGCTAGATTTGACATTTTCTAGCTCAATGGGTATAAAAGAAGAAGAAAGGGTTGCGGTAAGATTTGGGGTGCTTTTTCACACTCCTCTTTTCTTTATTTGAATGCTCTTAAACAGGAGCATCCTTTTATTTTATTTTTGCTTTTTTTCTTTTTTTTCTTTGCCCTAGGTGTATGTAGGGCACATGGTGGATGGAGTGAAGCGGGGAGATAAAGATGTGGCCACCCCAAACTTTTGGAGGTGGCCACGACTAATATGTGCACTTTGGCATCTTTTTATGAGGCAGAGGGGTATGAAGATGGTGGAAGAATAGTCGGATCAAAGAGGGGTCATCAATGTAGTTTTCAACATAAGATTCCCTGCATGAAAGCTAATTCAACACTTCACCAAATAATATCACACCACATGATAGAATGAACACAAAATTCATATTTCAACCAAGTGATTCCATTGGCTTTAAGCGTTTGTCGCTTGCTCGATTCATGATTCAACCAAAGCATTCACAGACTTAAGAGATGTGGTTCACATGTAGAAAGTCACAAACAAGACCATATATCAATAAAATCTAAGAATGTAGCATGCAATTGTCACAAGAGTAAACCTTTTCATTTCAAACATTGGAGATTAAGTCAAAACATCCCATCGGAGCAAGAATATTCAAATCTCGGCAAAATTGGCCAAAATGGTGCCAATTTGCACTAAATCACATGTAAACCTACTTTAGGGAATTTTAAAGACATAAAGCAGCAAATCCTACTTAACATGCACAAGAAATTATCAAAACTACATGAGAATGCAATGCATAGTATGAAAAGGCAAAATTTTTGAAAAATTACTCAAAAATGCAGAAATCAACTACATGTCATGCGAAGATGCAAGCAAAAGACAATCTATACTAGGTGGGTTAATCATCAAACAACCAATGATCAGGTAGAACAGAGAACTATAAAAATAAGCTGAAAACAGAGGGCTTACCGCCCTACCACCCCAAACTTTTGAACCATGTTGTCCTCAGCATGAAACTAAAGCTTAGGGGTGATAGGGTAGAAATCAGGGTTGTGGTGGTGTGGGGTCATGCGACGGGCCAGACTGTGGAGGAGGCTGCTGGTAGTAGTGGCCCCAGTACTCTGCCTGTGGAGGCGGGTATGTCTCCCGGTAGCTAGCAATGGATCCCCAGAAATCCTCCCCCCATTGGGGGTTTCTTTGTGTCTGTGCATGCTGGTACTGATACATGTGGTTGATTTGGTGATGCATCTGCTACTGATCCAACCACATGTCCTGTTGCATTTTCTGAATCTCCTCCAACTGTGCATGGATGGATGCCATATCATATGCATTTGTCGGAGGTGGCTGCGCCTCAAACTCTTCCATTCTCGGCCTTGTGCGGCGTGGATGGTCCAAAGATCGTTGATGTTCTGGCACGTTTGTTTCCCCCTCCTCCTCAGGTAAGACTACACTTGGTGTTCTGTATCCTTCTCTAGGGGTTTCTGCCTCATATTGTGATAACCGATCGAGAAAATCATCCACAGGCCCTACATGCTTGAGCAAAGGGAGGGCATGGTAATGGAGTTCCAAAGTGATTCCAGGGTAGCCCGGGTTCAGCACATAAATGTTTTTGTCATCCTTGACAGATATCATCTGTGACCTCGCAAGATAGTTTAGGTCCACATGTTTGTTTCCATCTACCTTAGTGAGCCCTTCCAGATTGCATCCCAACACCCTCGCCAAAGTGGTGACAATCCCTCCCATGATGAATGGATTTTTACTTTTGGATGGGATTGTCTTCACGTGATCAATAAACATGCCACCCACGTTCACGAACCCTGCGCTTGCAACTGTAGCTATGAGAAAAAGGTCTTTCTGGCCGCCTGATCCTTGATTATCATAGCGACCAAACACGGTATTTGCCAGCACTTTTTGCAAATATCTCATGAATGGGTTGTGGATCTTGCTTGTTTTGGATTTCCCGGAAGTGAAAGTGGATTCGCCTGTGATCGTCTTCCACATCTTGGCGTAATATGGCTTACCATTCTTGTCAAATCTTCCCCCGTCGAATTTCCTTGCCATTTCTGGGTTGGGGGCAAAGATTGCATTGATCTGAGAGGCGTTGAGGACATGTGTTGAGCCATTTAATTTGAACCTGAGAGCATCCTCTCCTCGGAACTGAACCTTCTCTAAGGTTGCAAAGAACTCATGAGTGATTTCCAAGTATGCATCTTCGGCCTTAGTTAAAAAATCGTACAATCCACAACGTTTTAGATGAAACTCAAAACTGAAAAAGATACCTAAAGCTTCCATTGTGGGCACACATGCATATCTAGTGGCAATCACCCTTCTTGTCATACATTCGGGGTGAAGGGGTTTTACTGCTGCGTTTCTTGCGACTCCTCTACCATAAGTGGTTCCTTGTGGTTGCTTTCCCGCCCATGTGAGTCTGTCTTCCTCTAGTCTTGATAGGATATCCACTGGTTCATCCTCCAATTCCTCGCTCTCAGTATCATCCACTTCCTCTTCTTGATAGGTATGTGACCCCGAACTTGTGTCCCAGTTCAAGGGCACTCTTTCAATGCTTCCACTGGGTCGGGCCGATGACGTCGAATGCCTTGCTGGAGCTGGTCATGGCGGTAAGCGTGAGGACGAAGCTTAATTAGTTTTCTTAGCCCTTCGCTCACGAGTTGGTGCAGTGATTTCAATAGAATCCACCAGATTCTCTAGCTCTTCTTCTTCTTCTTCCTCCTCTTCTTCCCCCGGGTTGTTGTAGCTTGGATCTGAGAGGTGCTCGCTGGAGGGAGAGCGTAGCCAAGATAAGCTCATCGACGCTGACCATCCAAAGGAACGCAAAACTGAGTTGGATGGTGAGGAGGCGCTGCCGGACTGCTGTGAACCGGCCGCTCATTTGGATCTTCTTTTACCACCAGTGAGGATGCTTGTGGTCTTCTCCACTCCTTTCTTGATTGCCTTGCCCATGCCCTTCATGATTGCAAGGTTCTTTGATGAGGAACCAAGCTTGCACTGGAAAAATGCAGCTCCGGGCTGATGGGGTGGAATGTGCGTGTAACTGGAGGAATCAGTGGTGATGAATGGTGGAAATCGAAGCTAGAGGTTGGGGAAGATGATTAGGGACCAAAGGAACCTCAAATTCGGAGTTTGGGAGCAAGAGGAGGTGATTTGGGGGTGTGGGGGACTCGCCCTAATCGCCAGAAATTGCGGCACGGCCGTTCTAGTTCGCAAGAATGAGCGAGGGGTCGTGTTGGGTCGGGGTAGATGTTAGGTTAATTTGGGCCAGCACGGCCGTGGTGGCCAGCACGGCCGTGTTGGTTTTAAGCCAACACGGCCGTTTTGGCCAAAACGACCGTGTTGCCTGGGGCCAAAAATCTCCAATCAACCTGTAAAATGCGTCTTTATTAGTACAGCCGTTCCGTTTCAGCACAACCGTTCTGGTGTGGTCCCAGCACGGCTGTTTTAATCAGCACGACCGTGCTACTCTCTTTTATGTCAAAACTTCAAAAATTCATCAAAACTCTTCGAAACTCATCGTTTAATCGTCATGAATGAGCTTTTCTTGGTGGGATATCCACCACCTTGACTGACTGTGCCTCAACCTTCAGCTTGGACCTGTTCAACCTGTCATTCCATCAAAACTAAAAACAAAACTATCAAGCACAAGTGTGCATGTGTGTATTTGTTTAAAACAAAACTAAAGTATCAAAAGAAGGGTTCGAGAATCTCAAACCACGTGGGTTGCCTCCCACTAGCGCTAAATTTTACGCCTTCAGCCAGGCTTATTGATTGTTGTGCTCCTTCATTTCTTTGGAACATTCAAGAGATCTTTGTAGTAGATCTCTTTCTCATCCTCATCTAAGCATTCCTCTTCATCAAATTCTTCTTCTACCAGCATAACAACATCAAAGTCTTGGTTGGCCTTGTCCGGGCCGACTTCAATGATAGGTTTCAGCCTTTGCCCATTAACAGCGAATTCCTTAGCTCCTTCTTTTGCATAAATGATCACTGCCCCGGATGGGTACACCTTCTTGACAAGGTAAGGGCCTTCCCATCTAGAACGAAGCTTTCCGGGGAAGAACTTCACCCTTGAATTGTACAACCATACCCATTTGCCGGACTCAAACTCTTTCTTCTTTATGATCTTGTCATGTAGAAACTTGGTTCTTTCCTTGTAGTTATTTGACATTTCATAGGCTTCATGTCGCATCTCTTCTATATCATGCAATTGAAACTTTCTTCTCATTCTGGCACTCTCTTCATCAAAGTCCATCCTCTTCAAGGCCCACAGTGCCTTGTGTTTCATCTCAACCAGCAAATGGCAACTCTTACCATAGACAAGCTTGAACGGTGTAGTGCCAATCGGGGCTTTATACGCAGTCCTATATGCCCATAAAGCTTCATTGAGTCGAAGTGACCAATCCTTACGGTCCGGTTGCACCGTCTTATCCAAAATGAGCTTTATCTCCCGATTTGCCAGCTCAACTTGACCACTCGTTTGAGGGTGATAAGGAGTAGCTACACGATGGTTGGTTCCGTGTCTCTTTAGCAGCCCTTCAAAGGTGCGGTGAATGAAATGACTCCCGCCATCACTAATCATAGCCCTTGGCACACCAAAACGGCTAAAGATGTTGGATTTCACGAAATCGCACACCACCTTATGATCATTTGTTCTTGTTTCTACAACCTCAATCCATTTTGATACATAGTCTACGGCGACCAAGATGTAGACATACCTGAAAGAGGGAGGGAAAGGACCCATAAAGTCAATCCCCCAAACATCAAACACTTCTACCACCAAGATAGGTGACAAAGGCATCATGTCCCTCTTTGAGATAGTGCCCACTTTTTGGCACTTGAAGCAACCCTTGCAAAAGTCATGAGCATCTTTGAACAATGTCGGCCAGTAGAATCCACATTGAAGAACTTTGGCGGCCGTGTGTTTCCCTCCAAAATGGCCTCCACACACTCCAGAATGACACATAGATAAGACTTCTTGCTGCTCCATCTCCGGAATGCACCTCCTAATGAGTTGGTCCAGGCAATACTTAAAGAGGTGAGGGTCATCCCAAATGTAGTTCTTTACCATAGCAAACAATCTCTTGCTTTCCTCTCTTGTCCACATGCTCGATATCCTCCCACTGGCTAGGAAATTTGCTATGTGCTTGTACCATGACTTTTGGACAGATGAGACTAAGAGGAGTTGTTCATGTGGCATTGTCTCTTTGATTGGACTTGTCATATCAAAAGGTCCATCAAGGCGGGAGAGATGATATGCAGGACCATTTTCTATTCCTTTCTCATCCACAATTGCTATGTCAAATTCTTGGAGCAACAAAATCCATCAGATCAACCTTGGCTTTGAGTCTTTCTTGGACATGAGATATTTCAACGCAGCATGGTCCGTGTAGATTGTCACTTTGTTTTGCAAGAGATACGGCCGGAACTTGTCAAGAGCGAAGATCACCGCAAGAAACTCCTTCTCGGTAGTCATATAGTTTCTTTGAGCATCGTCTAACATTTTGCTTGCATAATAGATAGCATGAGGAATTCGGCCAATGCGTTGACCCAGCACAGCCCCCACCGCCATATCGGATGCATCCGTCATGATCTTGAACGGCAAAGAGAAATCCAGGGGCTGCATGATAGGAGCAGAAATAAGCCTCTCTTTTAGATGATTGAAGGCTTCAACACATTGGTCATCAAACTAAAATTCAACATCTTTCTCAAGTAATCGACAGAGTGGTCTTGAGATTTTGCTAAAGTCCTTGATAAAATGCCGGTAGAAGCATGCATGTCCCAAGAAAGATCGAACATGTCTTACGGTCGAAGGAAAGTCGAGTGTAGAAATAAGGCCCACCTTGGCCTTGTCAACTTCAATCCCATCTTTCGAAACTCGGTGTCCCAGAACTATACCCTCAGGTACCATGAAATGACTTTTTTCCCAAGATAGAACTAAGCGAACTTTCACACATCTTTCCAGAACTGCAGCTAGATGTAGAAAGCACTCATCAAAGGTCTTCCCGAAAACTGAAAAATCATCCATGAAGACCTTGAGTGACGAGTCAAGCATGTCAGCAAAGATCGAGGTTACACATCTTTAAAAAGTGGAAGGGGCGTTGAACAATCCAAACGACATTCTCCGGTAGGCAAATGTACCACTTGGACAAGTGAATGTCATCTTTTCCTGGTCTGCCGGGTGCACAACAATCTGAAAATACCCCGAGTACCCATCAAGAAAACAGTAGAAGCTCTGCCCAGCCAATCTCTCTAGAATCTTATCAAGAAACGGAAGTGGGTAGTGACCCTTCTTTGTCTTTTCGTTGAGCTTCCGGTAATCCACGCACATTCTCCACTTTGATTGCTCTCTCACCAGCATAAGCTCACCATCGGCATTCTCTACAACTGTAATCCCACCCTTCTTGGGAACCACTTGGATGGGACTCACCCACGTACTGTCAGAAATGAGATAGATAATCCCTGCATCAAGCAACTTTACAACCTCTTGAGTTACAACATCCTTCAACTTTGGATTTAGCCTTCTTTGCATTTGTCGGGTCGGTCTCGCATCTTCTTCTAAGTATATCCGATGCACACAAATGGAGGGGTCAATCCCTCTCAAGTCAGCAATAGACCATCCAATGGCTTGGATGTTCTTCCTCAAGACTTCCATCAAGGCATCTTCTTGCTCAGGAGAGAGAATAGAGGAAATGATCACCGGGAGGGTGTCATTTGAGCCAAGGAAAGCGTAATTCAATCCTTCAGGAAGTTTCTTCAACTTAAGAACGGGGGGTGCTTCAAGGGAGTTCTTCAAAGGTGCGGAAATAGAAGGGAGGTCCTGACTTGCAGCCACTAAGGCTATCTCACACTCTTCATCATCTTCATCATCGTCGTCAGGGAACTCAACAATTGGTTCAAGACCTCTACCTTGAGTGACCGTCTCAATCCACGCAGGTAGGAACTCTTCAACAATCTCATCTAGGCATTCCACCAAATAACAATCTTCCTCGGTGGCTCCTATCACTTCAGCTGTAGTGGAAGACTTGAAAATGTTCAACCGGATCTTCATGTGCATGAAAGTAACATACATGGTCCCAGTCCTCACATGGATCACGGCATCATCTGTGGCTAAGAAAGGTCTCCCCAAGATGATCGGCACCTTTCTAGCTTCCTTTTCCATATCAAGAATGATAAAATCGGCTGGGAAGAAGGCAGAAGTATCCTCATCAAGACGGACCAACACATCATCCACACGCCCTCTAGGCGTCTTCACAGATCGGTCGGCCAACTGTAATGTGCAATGGGCCGGCCTTAACTCCCCCATTTGGAGCTCAACAAATAGATCATACGGCATCAAGTTTACGCTAGACCCCAAGTCAAGAAGAGCCTGGTCTATGCGATGTGCCCCGATGTAGCATGAGATGATGGGAGCACCGGGGTCTTTTCTTTTCCGGGGGATGGTGTGTTGGAGAATGGAGCTCACTTGCTCAGTGAGCTTGATCTTCTTAGGCATCCTCCCTGTTGTTTTTCTTTTGAAGGTGCACAATTCTTTAAGGAACTTTGCATAGGACGGAATTTTCTTGACTGCATCTATAAGAGGTACATTGATTTTCACTTGCTTGAAGATCTCTAGGATATCTTCCGCATGCTTCTTCTTTTTCTTTGCAGTAGAAGGCTCCTCGAGTGCATCAGGATATGGAGGGAGTTGGGAACCCAATCGGTCCAAATCAACAGTATCATCCACTGGTATCACTGGAATCACGGTATCACGGCTCGGTATCACAATATCACTGCTCGGCGTCATGGTATCAACATTGCCTCTTATCACAGTATCATCAATCTGCATCTCAGTATCAACCTGCTCTGCCTCATTGTCACCTCTGCCAACAACTGTACCATGGGGCCTCTCCAAAGTCCTACCACTCCTCAAAGTAGTCACAACCTTCACATGCTCATGGGTGGTAGAAGGGGGAGTTTGTGGAGGTGGTTGTGGCTGTTGGGGTGGTGGAGGCCTTTGGTGAGGGGAGTTGGGGTTTTGAAGGATGAATTGGGGTTGCGGTTGTTGTTGTGGTGGGGGATGATATTGTGGCGGTGGTTGTTGGTAAGTATGAGGTGGAGGTGGAACATATTGATAATTGAGTGGCGCTTGAGGAGGCGGAGGAGCATATTGAAAAGTCCCATCATTGTTTGGATTTGGCATAGGTTGAGAGGGGAGTCTTCCTTCTTCTCTTCTAACCAAAGAGAGAGAAATCTGATCCAACCTCTGCTCAAGTCGGCTTATAGACTGGCCATGTGCATTGACGTCCTTTTTGACTTCATCTAGGCTTCTTAGCCTTCCAAGAACCTCGTCCTCAAACTTAGAGCTGTAGCGTGGCTTATGCTGCCCCTGTCCTTGTCCATCCTCATTTGGTTGTTTCCAAGAGAAATTTGGGTGGTTCCTTCACTCGGGAGTGTAGGATTGGGACATCGGGCCCTGGTTGTTGTGACCACCAAAGGAATTTAAAGAGTTAACTTCCTCGTCTACAATGTCCACGGCCATTGCGGGTTGGCTAGAAGAGCCACCCACTTGATTCTTCATCATTTGCATCATATCTGCCATCATTTTCATCATATCGGGGTTGGTGGCATTGCGTGCGGGAGCCACGGAGGAAGGCGGAGGAGTGTAGTTCCGGCCGCAATGTCCCCCTTTAGTGGAAGCTCGGTGGTGAGAATTCTCGGCGATATGTTCAAACAGTGGCCATGAGTCCTCAGGCGACTTGGCCATGAACGTGCCCCTGTAAGAAGAATCTACATTGTTTTGGCTCTGCTCCTCAAGCCCGGTGTAGAAGGCTTGAACCAGCTGCCAAAGCGGGACCTCATGATGAGGGCAGTCACGAAGCAACTTCTGGAATCTCTCCCACGCCTCGTGGAAGGGTTCGTTCTCTTTTTGGGCGAAGGATGTGATGCATCTTCTCATGTAGGATAACTTGGCTATTGGAAAGAACTTCTTCAGAAACTCATTCTTTACTTCATTCCATGTGACGAGCTCTGGCCTCGAGACGTACCACTCCTTGGCCTTCTCTTTGAGAGAGAAGGGAAAGAGCGTTCTGCAGATCGAGTCGTCGGTGGCAGTAGGCGTGCGGAAGGTAGAACACGTTTCAAGGAATGCGTCTATGTGGTGGTAGGGGTTCTTGTTCTCCATACCGAAGTATGTAGGGAGAAGCCCCAAGAGTGCCAGCGGGATGGAGAACTGTTGACCTGGCATCTGGTCAACTAGAGTGGCAATGGGGGAGTTGTAGTTCCCCGGCGTGAAATACTCATGAAGTGGGCGATGTGGCGGTGGAACCTCCGGTGGCGGTTCGTTCTGTGCCATCTCGGCCTCTCGGTGTAGGTTGTGGCGAGCTTGACGTCTTCTTCTCCCAATCTCAGGGTCATAAATCACCAAGTCAGTGCAAGTCGAACGCGTGCTACGCATGCACAACTGTCACCTGCGCGAGTCAGAAACAAAAAACAAGGAACCAAGTTAGCAAACCAGTATGCAAGAGTAACACAAAGAATAAATAATAGCAATGGTGAGGGCAAAAGGAAAGGCTAAGCTACACTATCTAACTAGGCCGAGCGCCTCTATCCCCGGCAACGATGCCAGAAAGCTTGGTGCACTCCTGCTAGGGGCTTGCAACAAGTGCAATCCACGAGGTCGGGAGGCACGAGATATGGGATTGTGCTTTCAAAATTTATATGGTCCCACACTAACTACCTACGTCTACTAAGACACTACGCCCGCAAGCGCATGGGGTCGTGTCGTAGTATAGGTGAGGCGGCAAGTACGGGGTCGATCCGCGAGGATAAAGGGGGCACTAGAGTTAGATGGCGTGAGCTACATTCCTAGTGCGGAGAGTAGGGTTTTAGGGTTTTAAGATTGATTGTTGGTTGATTATACTAATGAGCAAGTAAGAAATGTGAAAAGGAATCTAAATTATGAAAGAACAAGCAAACAAGCAAACTAAGTTATCAAACTAACAAAGAAGGAACAAGAAGGGTTACACTACTCTAGCAAGCCAAGAAGCAAGAACGAACTAAACTAACCACTAGCAAGAGCAAAAGCCTAAGTTAACACTAAAGAGTAAAACCAAGCAATTGACTATGTTAAACTAAAGCAATTGAACTAAGCTAGCATTAAAAAACAGACTAAGCGATTGGGTTTAAGCAAGGTGATTAAGGTGGGTGGGCCGCTTGGGAAATGTCACTCCGATTTTAGTTGGGGGAGTTCATTAAACATGCATGGTGCTCGATCCATATCTAGATGACCAAACCAAACAACAAGGGCAATGTCATTAGAACATACCCTATACTACTAGTAGAAGACTAGGGTTAGGTGTAGTTCTAGTGAGATTGGCCAAATCTAGGTTTCTAGGGTAAGTGATAGTGGACAATTGAGGGTTGAGGGTAGAGATGGGAGTGGGGATGAAGGGATTAATCCTCATGCCACTAGCCACTCTAGCCTTTAGAAGGCCCTAGGCAATTGCATCACTCTCACTTACACTAGCCACTTAAATCTCACACTCATTTGTAAGAGGAGGGGTGTGTATGTAGGAACAAAGGGGGCTAGCTAGGGATCCACTAATTGGACCTAGGAGTCATTCCTAAGATTGCCACATACACCCCAATTCCTCCTAGAAATGAAGTGTCATCAAAAACCTCAAAACAAGCCATTCATACAAGAAGCACAAACCACATGCAATAAGATAGTAAAAGAGATGAAAGCAAGAAATAATCATCATAAATATGAATTGAGTTCATTACAAGAATTTATCCCCCAACATGGTATCAAAGTAACATTTTAATCCCAAACAGCCCACCACAAGGGGGCTTAGCTATACATGATCATGAAAACAAGAAAAGAAAGGGGTAGAAGAGGAAGAAACTCCATGAAGCTTGATGAAGTGGCCCTCTTCTTCACCTCCAAGCAGCTGTAGACGTCCTCCCTCCTCCAATGGTGCAGGGGTGCATGAAAATGGTGGAATGGATGGATAGAAACCTAGAGAAACTAGGTTTCTATGGTGGAAATGAGTGGAAAGTGGGTGGAAATGGGGTTGAATGCAAGGAAATGGGTGGATGGGAGCAATGGATGCAAGGGAGCAGCTGGGTGACGGCTGGGTAGTGCTCTCTCTTGAGCCCTAGAAGCAACTAGTGCTTATATAGGGGCTAGGGCTAAGTAGGGGTAGAATAGGAAAATCAGTGAAAGTTGTATAGGTTTTGGGGTGGTGGCATGGCCATTTTGGGCAGCACGGCCGTGCTGGGTATGAGTGGGCACGGCCGTGGTGGAGGAGAATGGCCGTGTTGGCTAAGTGTTAATTTAACAGGTTGGTGGGTGAAAACGAAGGTTGGTGGCACGGCCGTGCTGGGCAGCACGGCCGTGTTGAGTACTAGGTAGAATGACCGTGCTGGGTGGCACGGCCGTGGTGGTAGAGTTGGGAGGAGGTCGTTCTGAGCAGCACGCCCGTTCCATCTTCATCCAACACGGCCGTGCTAGGAAACACGGCCGTGGTGGCTGACTTGCTTGAACTTCAATGATTTGTCGATCAACCTGTAAATTTGCTCAATTGCCAGCACGGCCGTTCCATGGCACCACGGCCGTGCTGGGGTCTTCTAATGCTAGCATGGCTTTAAACTTCATAAATCTTGGATGCCTTTGCTTGGAGACGACTCTTGGCCATTGGAGGTAGGTTGCGGGAGACTTTGGGGTCTTGTTTGGGTCCCTCCATGAGTGGGGAAACCCTAGGATTCCTTCTTTCTCTCTCTTCCATCTAGGCATGGTCCAAGTACCTGAAAAGTAGTGCAAAGAACATCCATAAGCATATTTGTAATGATAACCAAATTGGGGAGAATAACATGTAATTCTAACATGTTTAGATGCAACTTAAGTACAAAATGGCACAGGATGGAGCCCTAAGATAGGTCTGCATTAGATACATATGAAATTTATAGGAAATGTTCAAGGCGAGGAAGTGTTCCAACTTTGCCAGGCAGTCCACCACGACCCACGTACCATCATGCCCCTTCCATGTCTTGATAAGACCATGCACAACATTTATGGTGATCTAGTCCCATTTCCACTTGGGGATCTTGATGGATTGTAGTAACGTACCTGGTCACTGGTGTTTTCCCTTCATCATTTGGCACATGAGTAAGCTACCCATAATAAGTTTGTATCTTGCTTCATTCCTATCTACTAGGAAAACTGTGTAGGCCTTTGAACATCTTAGTGATGACAAGGTGCATGGTGTACTTTAATCCATGGGCCTCTTGCAAGATGAGAGCATTTAATAGTGAATCCTCAGGAATCTAGATACACTATTTTTATTGAATTCCCCCATCCATGCCCACTGAGAGGTGGATTTGAGGCTTTCCAATCAAGGCCTTCATCTTCTATAGGTCAAGGCTAGCTAATTTGGCTATTACAAGCTTGATCAATGGACAGGGAATGATTTGGGTGTTGGCAAGTGGTACCAAACTACCACAGGTTGTGGGGTCCGTCTGGAAAAGTCTTTGAGTCTCCTCCGATGGGTGGCCAAACTGGCTGCACAACTGATTTGTTTGCCAATGAGGCCATTGGCCACCAAATTAGCCTTACCAAGGTGGTAGGCTATGGTGAAGTCATAATCCTTCAAATACTCTATCCAATATTGCTTCCATAGGTTGAGGTCCTTCTAACTCAAAATGTACTTCATGATCTTATGGTCAGTGAAGATGTCGAAGGTGGCTTCATATAGATAGTGTCCCTATATCTTTAGGGGATAGCCAATTATGCAACCTCCAAGTCGTGAGTCAGATAATTTAACTCATTTGGTTTGAAGGAGATGACGTGTTGGTTTTGCTCCAAGATGCATCCTAAGCCCATCTTTGATGCATCAATGAAGATGACAAATCCATCATTGCCCAATGGTACGGTCAACATAGGGCTAATGTGTGATTTTCCTTCAATTCTTGAGCTTCACAAAGGTCAGACCAGACTAACGTCTCATGCCTCTAGGTGAGCTTAGTGTGGGGGAGAGTAGTTTTTGAGATTTTCTTGATGAAGTACTGATAATATCTAGCTAGTCTATGGAAACTACAAACTTTGGATGGTGATTTTGGTGCTGCACAATTAAGAACAACCACCACCTTGCCTAGGTCCACTGTGATAATCCCCCCTAGATATTATGTGTCTGAGGAACATGACTTGGTCTATCCAAAGCTCACATTTCAAGAATTTCTCATGGAATTTCTGCTCTCTCAGGATATCAAGGACATTAATTAGGTGGTCATGTTGTTATTCTAGTTCATTTAAGAAGACTAAGATGTCATCAATGAACACTATGAAGAAGGTGTCAATGAAGGACCGAAACACACTATTCATGAGGTTCATGAACACACTTTGGGTGTTGGATATAATAGATAGCATGACTATAACTCATAGTGGTTGTACCAGGTTTTGAAAGTAGTTCTTGGGATGTCTTCCTTCCAAACCAGTGATACCCAAATTGTAGATCGATGTTTGAGAAGACTTGACCTTTTTGAGGTTGATCAAATATGTCATCTATTCAAGATATGGGTACTTATTCTTGATTGCATCTTGGTTCATCATTCAGTAGTCAATGTACATGAAGAGTGAACTATCATTCTTTTTCAAAAAAAAGAATCTAAACTCCCCAAGGGCATGTGCTGGGTCAGATTAAACTGTTCACTCAAAGCTTCTTGGTTTATAGACAAAGCTAATTTGAAATTGAATTCCGTTCCAAGGAATAACTTGTATCTATGAACTTCATATTATCCTGGTGTTTTTTTCCAGTATAATAGCCATCCCTACCCTATCACGTAAATCCCAGGATCCTCCTTTGTTTGATCAAGAAGTGGGACAAACAAAACAAAATAACTCGCATTGGGTTTAGGGATAACCATGCTCGAACTGATGATTTCCACCACGTCAAGGTGACTCTCTACCATTGAGTCATATTGATTTTGAATCATTAGTAATAATGGGTTAGATAGATTTATATTCTATTTTGAATATTTATTGTTTTTTACTAGTTATATCTATAGATACATACATTTACCCAAATATCACTTATCTGTACGCATAAAAGGTTTTTTATTTGTTCTCAGAGTCTGAAGAAATGACACATCATTTCTTTAGATCTTATTACCACTTTAGTTCAATTTAGATGGATAATGGGGTTGTTGAAATTTTGTATATAACTTATAAATAAAATAAAGTGGTATACTGTAACTCAATATAACTTACAAGATACAAATTGATACATTAAATATTTCTAGCCCAATTGTTGTTTTTGTTTTTGTATGCTTGATTTATCCACTACGCCAGTCTGGTTGGTTTCGCGCCTAGTTTTGATGTATCAATTATATAAACTAATACAATTCAATCCACTATTCATAGAAAAACATGGGATTTGCAATCCCAAGAAAGATCAGTTCAGGATCATGGGATAGTTTTCTATTAGATAAGAAGGGCTATTGCACAAATGTGATTCATGGAGATATAGAACAACATATCAGTTATCATGCTAGCATATCCATCATTTGAGTCTCCAACAATTATTCCAATAATTACATATCCTATTCGATAGAACAACTCAAAAGATAAAGAAGTATCGTTAATTTGTTCATGATTTTTCCAATTTTGAAGTAGCATTTGTACAAAGCAGAATCCATTTCTTTACATGATTTCTAATTCATATATATGGATATAGGATCTAGGGGGTGTGCTTGGGAATCCTTGAAAATTGAATAAACTGAGATTTTACCACGACTGCAATTTTAGAGATACATGAAGGTACAAACCTATGGGGTCCTATGGATTGGACCAAAACAAATTCTTGAATGGGGTATTCAAATATGAAGATTAATTGAAAAAGAAATCCTTATTGGTCCTACCCCTCTTTTTTATGAAGAGAACAAATCTTTTATTAAAGGATCAATTTTTTTTTTGGTTTGGATTCACTGTGGGAAGCCTTATCGAAGGAGTAGAGAGATAAGCCTAAGTGAAGTACGAGCCTGTTCAATATACATAGCACTATTCCTTTATGCACTTCTCTTGGGTCTACCCCAATTGAGTTGGATTTGACTTAATGTGTCTGATTTACCTTCTTTTGTAATCAATTTTGCTACAATACATGCTTCTCTAGTTAATTGCCCACCCTTTCCAAGTGTGATTTCTATATTATATATGGACTTGGCCAAGGGCATATCAGTTGAAGTAGATTCTTCTTTTGTAAATGGCAAGCCCATTTGAGGAATATTTCATACAAGTATTCAATTAGTTCAGACTTGCTTGGTATTGAATTGGGGTCAAGAGAAAAACAGTTCTATAGAGGAAGATGTTCGTTCTTCCTTTATTGAGATAAGGACAAATAATTTGATTCATGATTTCAAAATAATTGAGTTAGTTAGTGCTCTTGGAGTAGTCGATTTGGCTTTGAACCTACATGCTTTTGACTTCGTTTCTTAGGAAATTCGTGAAGCTAAGAATCCTAAATTTGAGACTTCATTTTTGGATTCTTATCTAATGATACATGACATAACCCTGGGCATGAAGATTAAAAAAGGAAATAGGAAAAATGTTTGTTTTTATTTCTTTAATTTATTTCGATCTCTTTATTTTATATGTAACTATGAAAAAATGAGGAATCCCCATTTTTTTTCAAATTAAAAAGTATCAAGTGACCAAAGAGAATGGAGAGAGAGGGATTCAAATTCTCGATTCCAATTTTGTTAATCAAAGAATATGACCAAATGGTTGGGGCCAAGTTGTTGATGCAAGATGGATCTAGAAAAAGGGTAGTTCTAGTTATAATACAAAAATTATTCTTATATATTTTATAAAAATGTGAAATCATAGTGGGTGATAAAGTAGCTGGAAGACACATGTATAAAGGTATTATTTCCAAAGTTCTGCCCAAATAAGATATGCCTTATTTGCAATATGGAATGTAGATTGATATGGTTTTGAACCCATTCCTGCACTTTCTTCTTTAATTTGAGGAACTCCATGAGGCCATCTAGTAAGGGCCCCTAGAAATTGGGTTTGTACCAATAACTAGCTCTATGGAGAATTCACTTCTCTTTTTAGAGGTAAGCCTCGAAAATACTCTAGATACACATTAACATAGTCCCTTACTACCTTTATTTCATATAGAGGGTGTGCCTTAGTTTCATGCTCAATTATTACAGCCAGGAATGCTAGACAACCTTTAGCAATTATTGATTCTTCTTTCAAGGCTGACACACACTAACTGGTAATGGAATCCTTCCTACCTCAGATGGTGAAAAGTAGGTGACTCAGTCTTTCCATTATTGTTTTATGTTCCCTAAAATCTATACTTGAATAAAAAGTACAATTCTAGTATATTCCTACAATGACATCAAAGTTAGTCATATCAAGGAGGATAAAGTTAGTACAAAGTTCATAATTCAAATACTTAATAGGGATGATCGATGTTTTCAGAAGGGATGAGAATATGAGGCCATTAGGGGATGGTGACATCTAAAAATACCCTAGGTCCTTAAAATCCAAGCAAATCATAGCTGTGACATTTCAAGGAACAAAAGTATTAATAGAACTAGAGTCAAATAATGCCTTGACCAAATGGCATATAATATCAAACATTCCTACATTTTATTCATGCATTCAAATTCTAACATGTATATCTATGGTAAATGATAGAAAAATGAAGTTCCAAGGGAGGGTACCTTCTATGGTTGGTTTACATTGGCTTGGGCATCTTCATTGTCAATAGTGAACACTCAAGCCTGTCGATGATCACCAACAACTTGCACTGCCACAGATTGAGCTACAACTACCGATTGGGTCACCATCGGGCCAAACCTCTACGCGAAAGGAAGGGGACAATTGGACTAGTAGTGTCCCTCCTATTTGCAGTGACAACATACCAAATTCTCATAGTGGTATTTTCTTACATGCCTCCTCCTACATGACCTGCACCTTGGGGAACTCTTCTAATTGAAGACATAATGACACACTTTTCCTCCACCCCTACCCATTCCCTTGCCATAGTTGTGTCCTTTCATCTCTCTTATGGCATTCCTCGGGGTAGAGTCACCTTCACTGGTGGCATGAATCATGACCTTCTTGTGCTCCATCCATGCATCTCAGGGGTCTTGATTAGTGCTTGCTCAACTATGGGGTTAGGATCCTCAACATGCTCAAGCCCATCAACAAAGTTGGGAGCGTCATTAGGGTTGATGTCATCATCAGAAATCCTTCAGACCAGGATCATCTTTGATACCTGGGCCATAGAAGGGGTGGAGGATGTCCTCATGGTCAAAACCTTATTAACAAAGATCTCCTTAGGCTGATTCCTCTTCCGAGAGGATTCACCATCCATATCTCTCTTCCCCTTCTCTGGTGAAAACATCTTCTCATTGAGAATATTGCTCTTTAGGTTCTCCCAATGTGGTATTTTACAACATTGGGTTAAATGTGGGGCCCAACTATGCTAGTTGGTTTCCCTCAACTTGATATCCAAGGAAAGTAGGGTATTATCATGTATTAATAGTTCAATTATTTAAATTTTTGGAATCTTTTAGTTTATTGGAATTTACATCATATCTTTTGTCACTGATCATTAATATATTTTTTAAAAAAATCCAAAAGCACAAATTCCTTTAATTTTGAGAGTTTCCAATCAAAAACAAAATTTTCTAACAAAGGCGTAGAAATCTAAGTTTTTTTAATATCGCATTATTAGTACATTATTTGCATGCAAGTATATTAAATACACAAAAATTCATCTTATAACATTGAAGTTCTAAATTTTAGGTGCATTGTGGTCCCAATTACCTAATGACCTCCCAAGGAGGAGATCCATAACTAGAGGTTGAGACTGATACATAGGAAGAGAGAGACAAGAGATATTAGTAGATCAAGATCTTGATATGTGAAAATAGTGTACAAATATCAATAGTTTTGAATATAGCAGATAAATTATCAGTTATCGAGCAGTGTATATGCATTCATAGGACAAATGGTGTCAGAGGAAGGATCTTTTGATCAAATGCAAATAGAAAATAAAAGGGGAGGTAGTTCTCTCTCTATCTTTATGAGAGACAAAAGGGGTTCACAATATAGTGGATATGGGAGGGGTAATTATAGGTGGATTTTAGGGTTTGAGGTATTGGACAAAACTTTGTGGAACCAGCAACACATCACCCCGATGGGACATATTTTTATGGAATTGGATCGAGGTGATCTGCCAAGTGGAATGTTCCAGATGGCTCAGATCTGTCGAGTGTCCCAGGTTAGATAAAATTCATTTTCCGATAAATTCAGGAATGTTCCGAGAAAAAATGTGGAAAATAGTGGATTTCAAATAAAGAGAGATAATTCAATATTATGTGTTATATTTATCAGCAAAAATTAGTTGAAATCTCTATGCGGTAAAGGAGTATCTCTTTTAGGGTGATTGAGCTAGGAAATTTATGTAAAAGGCTTATAAAAAGTAGATTCGAAGATCAACTTTTACTTTGAATATGAAAAAACGTTTCTTCATGAAAAGCCCCAAACCGGGTAAAATTGGCTAAAAGTGGGTGCATTAAGTAGGTGACAAAATATGAAAAATGTGGATGTTTGAAGTGTGGAATGGACTCCATCATTAGCCAGAGAATTGAAATTAATCGTGAATTTTCATTGAGTGAGAAAATGGGATGTCAAAAAGAGATGATCTTCTTCCATGAGATGAGGGATAATTTTTAGGATTTTTCTCACACGTGACCAAATAAAATCCTCAATATTCATATTGATCACATAGTGAAGGTGACACGAACACAATCTGAATTGTATAAGATGAACTTCCTTGCATGGTAGATTTAGCTTGTGTTATTATTCCTACAAGTGAAAGGTATCATTACTGTAATGTTCGTGTGTGTATACTTATTTAAGAAATGATATAGGATGGGGAAATCTAGGTACCATCCTAGGTCCTTTGTGCTAGAGATGCCAATGTGCTAACATAACTTGCGTTTGTCTTCCTACAATGTGTTGTATGTAAAGAAACATTGAGAATTAATCTTTGGAGGTCACATGTCCAAAGATGGATGAAAATGCATCTAAACTGTCAAGGATGGTATCCTCTTAATGGATACCCACATTATACATGAGGAGGGAATCACTAGTGAAGAGAGCATGCATGAGAGGTATGCCATTCCTCAAATCATGTAAAAGACAAAAATGTCGAGGCTAATCAGATCTCCTTTACGAATTCCATATGAGCATTTGAAAGGCTCCATAGGTACCCCATCCAAAACACTGGAGGTTTTACCTCTATAAATGATCTACACCACAGGAGAAACTATGTTTTCTAGAAGACCAACCCTAAACATGATGTCTCCTATAAATGGCCAACACATCGTATCATATGGTTTTGAGAGATTATGCTTGATGTTGACCAACTTATTTCTAGTGGTTTTGTTCTTGATGAAGTATTGTGTCTAACAAATCTAAGATTTTAGATGTGTCTTTAACCTCTGAACCCGAATTTTTTGATCAATTTAAAATAATAGTTGATTAGAAAATTAGTCTTAGATAAATATATCATTGTGATTTCTAGATATCTGGGTTGATTTTGTCAGAGTTGGGAGGCATACTGGATAGATTGGAGAATCAAACTACCGACATGTACCCAATGAGTTTGCATAAAGTCTTTGTATAAATTGTCTGTCTTGGTGTCTTTGGATGGTGCCATCAAAAAGTTTTTGTTTTATCTCTTTTGGGCTAGGATTTCTAGCCAGAAAACTTTTTTTGGGAAGTTGTAGTAGGGAAATTCCATGTGCATGGCTCAATGGTTCTAGGATAGTGGTAGAAAATTTCCTTTTTGGGAAGTTTAGTAGGGAAGTTCCATGTGTATGCCTAGATGATGCTAGGATAGGCTGTAATGTCTTCATTTGTAGACATTAGCTCAGAGAAGTTGGTATTGAACCAAGTGTTTGGGATCAGTTGTGAATTAAACACACTCCCTCATAGTATTGAGCAACCCTGAAGTACACTATGATGTCTTCTTGACTTTACATAAGATTGAAAGTATTTCATGTTGCCATCACCATATTTGTATCCAAATTATATGAAAGCATTGTTAGCAATCCATTTCTTCATGAAAGAAAATTCAATTGTACTTTTCTTGCAAATAAATAATAAGAGTCCGTAGGTCATACTTGAATGTATGCTATTTTGTACTTGACATTGGTCTAGACAAGCAAGGATGGAAGACCCTTTTTGTGTTGATTTTTGAACATGATCCCTACCCATTTCATGCTCCATTTTATAACTGGGGAAGGGTGTCTAGGAACAAAGAGTGGCCATCCCCAACAAGCCAACAAAGCATTATGAAAGTTAGGGATTTGTGCCCTACTATATTTCATCTAGTACATTGGTCTTCTATTTGTTGTATTAAGGAAGATGGATATAAGAATGGGTTGTGTTCTAAGTCCAAAAGTGGTAGAACTATGGTCTTAAAATAACCTTCTATGAAAACTCATTAGTCATTTGCAAAGACTCTATGAAGCTTCACAATAAGATAGAGAAACTTGAAAATGTAGAAGTTCCCTCTCATCTTCAGCTCAAGAGGACTATGTTAAGCATTAGATCATTAAATTTAGAGGTAAATCAATAGTCTAAATAGAGGCCTCTTTCTTCTTAGTACTATCAAACATTGCAGTAAATCCCCAACTACAACCCAAGCTCAGTATCTCCAATAACAAAATCTGCATGAGATTTCTTTTAATAGGACATGAACTCCTATAGACGAACATGATGTGCCAAATACCATTAACCCTACAATGGGTAAATTGGTTGCAGTTGCAGATGATATCAATGTTGCATTAACAAACACCCCACATCAACCAAATGCCTCCCTAGAAAAAAGAATGGCTTCTACTCTGTGTGAGGATGGTAGTCAAGCTTCTTAATGAAGTTAGAAGCAAATATTTCACTACAACTGGTCCCTGACGAAATCTAGGATGTGGAGCTTGGGACTTGTCTTATTTTATTTAAGAAGGCATTTTTTTCCCTAAAGCATGCTTCTAGGACATTCCAACAATGGATCTTTAGAATTGATATACATATGGGTGAAGGAGATAGGAGACTGCATATCAATTGATACACGCACACGATCCTACATACTAGCCATCCCCATTTGGTTCAACATTTTTCATCTCTTTGTTTTTCTCTACGAATTCAGTTGTTTCTTAGCTTGGGAATACTTATAGTTTATTACTACTTGAGTAAGCTTTCCCTTCTCTCTCTCTCTCTCTCTCTCTCTCTCAGGACTCACTTGGACATTTTGGTAGATGACCTCCAATTTTTAAATATAAATCACTTCCTACTCCGCTACGTTACCACTAGAAAACAGTCAAGGCTGGGTAGGACACAACAAACAAAACACATGCTCATTATTTTCTATTAGCTACTTTTTTTCACTCAATCATCAACAAGGGTGACTAAAGTGTTAGATTAAACTACCTCCTTTGGCATATCCTCAATGTTGTTTTGTGATCCCAATTATTTGGGTTGACCATCAATGTTCCTTAGGTCCTTCTTGTTTTGGAGGAGGTTTAAGATGGTCTTCCATTCTATTTTATTTCCTTTCCCACTTATTGGATCATCCTATATAGATATGGATGCTTGTTTCTTGCCCTTATCTTTATATTCTCAATGTTAGAAAGTTTCTCATGCATATATTTTTCACCTTCCTTTCTCAATGGTGGACGAAAATCAGGCTTGGGGGCATGGATTTCCTATGATTAAGTGACCAAAACAAATGGTACAAAGTTATGGAGGCTGATGGATCTGGCAGTGAAGGATGGTAGGAAGGTGCAGTTGGCATCAATATGATCCACCTGACCAAATCACATAAATACCACTAGAAGGTTCTCTTACTCAGATGGATAATGTTTATGTTACAACCCCAGTTTTGGGTTCATTTGATGAGAAATGTAATCTCTCATATTGGAGATATTTGGACAAATAATGATGTAATTTCGTTTACAATAGCCTTGATGATTGTGTTGCGGGCTTTATTGGCTATTGGGCCCAATAACAAGGAAATTCAATTAATTAATGAATAATTGAGAATTTGAGAAAAGAAAGATGTGAAAACCTCTAGAAGGCAAAAGAATGTAATCCAAAGATGGATTTCGTGCCTCTTGGGTTCCTTGGATCCCAAGGAGTCCAAAGTTGCAAAAATAATGCAAAAAGAAAAGAAAAGATCAATTAAGTATTTCCTTGTTAAGAAAGAAATTGAAAACAATGGTACAATGTGGAAAATAAGTGGAAAGAAGTATAATTGAGTTATCCTTGGTGGGATTTCGTATCCCAAGGATTCCTAACATTAAAAGGAATACCAATGAGGAAAATAAAAGAGAAATATAGAGAAATCCTCAAAAATAGATATTTTAATAAGAAATAAACAAGATAATGGGAAATAATGATTATTGATGCATCTAGAAGGATGATAAGTATCCTTATGAAGGAATTTCGAAATCTTGGAGTTTCTTGGGGTCCAAGGAACCCCAATAAAGAGGAAGAAAGATAAAATACCAATAATATGAAATAAGAAGATAGTATGATGCTTAATTAATGAATTTCATAGTATTATTGAAGAAAGGGTATTTTCTACAAAAAGGAAATATAACTTTGTGGCTAATAAGTTAAAAGCCAAGAATAAAGAGAATAGGCGAGAGGAAGTTCGAATTCCTAATATATAATGAACAAAGTACATTAAGAGAGAGAGAAAGATACTTCTAAAGTAAGGAAAATCCCTTTCCTATAAGGAGAAGCCTTGATTGCTTAGTGGGCAAGCGATCTGGGGCATGGATACCCCCTATATAAAGGATAGACCCTCCAGTTCGAGTCCAGGAAGGATCCCATGCACACCTCTCTTCCTTCTTCTTCTTCTTCATAATTCTTTGCGTACAAACCCTAGTTGAGGGTATTGATCTATCCCTGGAACTACGAGGGTTCGTTTCATGGTCTTGCTTGAGGAGGGAAGCCTCCATGATCACCCAGACCGATCAGCTACTTCCCCTTTGGCCTCGGCTTTGCGCAGCTGCTGCCGACTTGCTGTAGTTGCAGCAGTGGTCGTGCACTTCTCCCGCTTGGGAGCGTCCACCTCGGCAACATATCGGAGCTCCTACATGCGCGGAAAGGGCCGACGGGATGAAAGGACCTATCCCCAAGGGCCGTCGAGGTCCAAGGGAGGAAGGGGAGCGTCTCCCTTGGCTGCTAGGGCGGCAGCAGGTAGAAGGCGTGAGGAAGAAGAAGGCCATGGGCCATTGGACAAGTTTGCCCCTCTGTAGGCTGAAGAAGTTGCAACTTATGTGAGGGCATAATCATCAATTCGAAATGTTTTCCAAGCTGCTTGCAATGATGCATGAATAGAGGCTACGTGGCAACCCCCCATTGGTCCAAAGTAAGTTAATTTGCAAAATTCATATCTCATTAACCGTAGCTCGGATGGATGCACATAAAATATGGAAATTGCTTAGAGAAACGAGGGGAATATAATAAAAATATATTTAGAAGCTAATTCCTCTTGTAATTCGAAAAGTAATGGAAGTTAGAAACTTTAATACTTTAATGATTTAGAAACCCTATTTTGAGATGATTAATATATTTAATAGGGTTTAATGGATGATTAAAGTTGATATTAGCCTGTTAATGATAAAAAGGAACATTAGGAACAAAAAGGATGAACTTTGCATATAATTAGTTAATTTAGAGTTTCATGTGCATGAATATACTTTAATGGGCCTTGAAACCCTAATGTTGGCAAATTCGACTCTTAATGGCTTTAATTATTCAAAATTGTGAATAAAGCTAAGATATAATGATACTAAGCTATTTCGAGCATTAAAGTTCCTAATTGTGGTTAAATACCCTTAATGTGGAAATTAGGGTTTCTTAGTGAATAAAAGGTAGAATTAATGATAAATAACATTCATATGAGTATTAGAGCATAATGAACTACGAATTGATGATAAATGAGCATAATGACTTTGTCATAGATTAAAAAGGATAAAAATGGTAGCTTTAATGTAAAATAGGCTTAATGGACTTAATTGATGGATAATTGTGCATTAATCTGGAATTAAGGTTATGCGTTTGTAAAAGGTAACCTTAATAACTTTCATGAAGGATAGATGGGAAAATTAGGGTTTAAAAAGAGTAAAGGGAAGTAAAACCCTAATTACAAAGTAAACCCTAAAAAGAAATAGAAATCATAAGTAGCAAGATGGTTTGGACAGATTTTGATAAAAAGGAATTGAATGTAATTTTAGGACTAAATTGTGTGCTTGCTTGATTCTGGATTACTTACTTGTTTGGATTATTCCTGCACCTCAGTCTGCCTGACAGGTATGTGGTTAATTATGGTTAATCACATTAGTTTCCCGAGGGTTTTCTGAATATTTCCTCAAATTGAATGCAAACTAAATAGTTGGATGTTCATACTTGCAAAATTATAAAGTCACTATGGTTATCACAATTATAAAGAAGTGTGTATTCTCGCACCTACATGCCACCTTGATGGATGATGCTAAAGGTCAGGCCCAGGAGGGTAGACCCATGGGCACCATGAGTTGTGACCCTAGGTACCAAGCTCGGGAATGAGAAGGTGGCCTATGATATTGCATGACTAGTGGGCACCATGAGTGGTGACCCCCAGGCACCAAGCTTGGGATTGAGAAGGTGGCCTTAAGTCATTGGCAAAAGAAACCCTAAGGTGGGTATGCCAGGGTTAGGGAAAAAGCGGTGGAGAATGTCATACTGAAAAGTGAAAATTGGCTTGTTAATTAACTTGATTGTGATAATTAGATTGTTATCCATATGTGCAAACTTTTAGTTGTCCCCACATACCGACATATTCCGATATGATGACCGACGTTTTGTTTGTCGGTGTTTTAGGTACAAGCTTGAAAAGGACAAATAGTAAAGTGGCATATGTGAAATTAATTAAGAGTTAAAGTACAAGGGAGGATTAGTTAGAGTAGACTCTTGATGCAGATATATGTAGATATCCTAGTTTTGAAAAAGGTATGCGAAGTTTTATTTTATACCAGTTTTCAGTTTAGTTGGTAAAATTTGTTAATTGCTATTGATTATTTGTCAAACCTGTGATCATGTTAATTGGATAACGGCACCGACCTGTTGGTCTCCCTTAATTGGGGGTTATTGGGAGACGGGGTTGTTATAGTTTATCATTGAGAAAAAAATGTTGGGAGGAGTGGTTTGGTAGTGTCCTCTTTGATAGTGAACTATGGAAACTTATCGTGGTTCCATGGGGACATGGTAGCATCTAAGTTAATATTCTTCCCTATCAAGTCACCAATACTCACCAAAAGTTGTGATTGGTAGAGACAGACTGGTAGATCCATAATACATACCCATACAACATGCTTGCAAGGTATGAGTTTAAAAGGAGGGAAGCTTAGTGACCATGATTGAACCAAGAGGTAGTTCTCAAATATTATCTAGGGACCTCCCATCATGGCCTTAATGAGAATTCATTATTGTCTAGCAGAATTATATAATATCCCATCTCTAGGTCAATATCTCTGAAGGTATCCATCAGTGACCAAAGGGTAGCATGCCTATTGAATATGGCTTGAAACCTTATATCAATACCCACAACCTTTACGATAACACATTGGGTTTCCATGGTTCAAGTAGAGGTGAACGTGACTCCATTAATTGTTATTGATAGTAGAGCATCACTATGGTTAATAGCAATATGACCTGGCAAGTGTCTTTAAAGAAATAACAATGATCCCATATGATACTTTGAAGTTGATCTTGGCATCCTTGAATGGATCACTTGGTGCGGTTAGGGTCGAGACCTATCTCACCTAGGGTAACATCATCGAATTGATCATCAATCTTGTTGTTTTTTTGGCCGCTCACATCAATAGGGGAATTATGGCGAGTTACTTCAACATGTGATAGAGAAGGGAAGTTTCCTTGATGCCACATCTGGTACCACTCTCGAGCCCTAACATGTCAAAATTAAATGGTTAATCTTGTCTGAGATTGTCAATATATATCCAATCTTTAATATCCATAGAAAAGGTTGCAGTGCTCAGATTGTTATGCACCTTATGTAGGGAAATATGGCGACAGTGATGGCAGAGGAAACACAAATTTTCTTACTATATTCCCCTTGAACAGTGGATTGCATAAATAGTTATGGATTAAGAAGGAAGTTTTGTAAGGAATATACATGGTCCTGGAGCAAGTCCAATGACTATCCTTGCAACGACATGCTTCTTTTACCAACAACACCCTGACGGTTGTCAGCAGTGAAATCCTAGTATAGTAGCATGGGCGGTGGTTGACGATGTCCTCCTAGCAGGTGACAATAGCCTCCACGTCTCTACATAGTCCACGCGGACCACCATGATCTCTTATTGTTCTTTTAGAACTAGATGAAAGGAGTTGTCCCTTTGATGTCAATGTGCTAGCATTGATTTTCTCCCTTGTTGTCTCCCCCTTTTACAAGAAAGACTCGCTTGGTCTCTCACGTTACCTCAACTGTGAGAGGACAACAATTTTCAGAGCTTATTATTGTGTCTCTTGATATCCTTGACTACATAACTATTTATAGGAGGGCCAGGGTTTCCAGATCAACTGAAAGTCAAAGAGACATAATTTCATGAATTTTTCAGAAGCTACAAACCATGAACCAGTGGGTTCAATTTTGAACCAATTGATTCACATATTAAATGGTTGATTTAACACTTGAATCGGTCGATTAACTTTATTTACTATTCACATCAACCATTGATCCAATCTTATTCATCATTGAACTAGGAGATTCACAATATAAAATAGTCATTTCACATTTTGAACCGATCAATTCACTTCTGAACCCATTGGTTCAAATTCCAATTCAGTCAACGTACAACCAATATTTTTTTTTGGTCGGTAAAACTATCTGTTGCTTTTTTTGTAATTTTGTATTGAAATACAGAACTTGTTGGTCCTCAGATTGAGGGCCAACTTAAAGGAAAGAAAAAAAGAACTATCTTTACATAAAGAATATGGCAATGAGAGAAAAGGAGAAGAAACAACAGCAAGAAAGCTTCAAAGCAGCTTGCGAGCACCAGGAAAAGGAGCCTCAAACCAAGAAGGTTTGAAGCTCGTTGTAAACAGGGAGGCTTTGCAAAGTTCAACATGGTAAATTCAGAAGGACCGTATCAAAAACGAGAACTTGGTAGCCAACGAGAAACACCAGAAGGAACTGGTCAGAAGAAATATCTTCAACCTTCACAGGAACAGCAAACCTCAGTAGGGCAGGCCAATAGAAAACCAAAAAAGAAACCTAAGAAGATATCAACATCCATCAAGAAAACCACAAGGAATCTAAAAAAAATAGCATAGCACACTACAAAACAGTAAGCTCCAAGTACTTCAGCAGAAGGAGGATGAACAGCTTAATTGTTGGCAGGGAAAAAACTAATCAGGTCATCATTAATAATTTTAGCAACAAGATCAGGAGGTCTGGCTTTATCTTCATGCACATGAATGTTTCTGTAGCATCCCAGGATTTGAGGCCTTAGATAAGTTGATCTTAAAAGGAATGACTGGACTACCCATATCGCCAAGGTCCACCTCCTTTTCCGGGAGCCCATCACTAAGAAATCCATAGTTAAGTGTGCTCAGCTTGGAGTAGTACTGGGATGGGTGACCTGTTGGGAAGTTGATCCTAGCATGCGCGTGTGTGAGGACAAAGCGCGCAGTTAATGCTAGTGGTGGTCTATGGGGCCAGTCGTCATTCCTGAAACTCTACTAGAGTCATGCGTAGTGGGCCCAGGCGTTACAAATGGTATCAGAGCCAATTCCCCTCTAGTAGGTGGGGCCCACATGGGCATGCGACATGCCAGTCTTGAGCCGTGCGATCCAGACATGTAGGAAAGGGCTGTCCATGATTGACGTAGCCACCCTTGCACTGGTATTCTGTGATCGGGAGCAGGATGTCCATGGGCCATTGTGGGTCTGCACTGAAATGGGGTCAGATTATGAGGCCATATAGTTGAGACTTGACGAGGACGTCAAGAGTCTAAGTGGGGGAGATTGTAACATCCCAGGATTTGAGGCCTCAGATAAGTTGATCTTAAAAGGAATGACTGGACTACCCATATCACCAAGGTGCACCTCTTTTTCCGGGAGCCCATCACTAAGAACTCCATAGTTAAGTGTGCTCAGCTTGGAGTAGTACTGGGATGGGTGATCTATCGGGAAGTTGATCCTAGCATGCGCGTGTGTGAGGACAAAGCGCACAGTTAAGGCTAGTGGTGGTCTATGGGGCCATTCATCATTCCTGAAACTCTACTAGAGTCATGGGCAGTGGGCCCAGGCGTTACAGTTTCTTTCAACCCAACAGTGATAAAAGACAAGGCTCATCAGGCAGCTCAGCTTAGGATTCAAAATACTTTCAGCTTCATTCCAGGAACTAGACATAGGACTGTCAAACAAGTCCCAAATATTCTTTGTAAAACTGAAGCAGAAGAGGATATGATTGGTATCCTCATAGTCATTAGAGCACAAGAAACAAATAGAAGCAAGGCAGGGGCCCCTTCTTCTAGAGTAATCTGAGGTTGGCAGCTTGTTATGTCTAGACTTCCAAAGGTGAAGTGTGGCTCTTTTGTGAGTCTTAATATTCCATATCCAATCAAAATTAGGAGCACCTTCCAGCTTATCTCTGATAACATCCCATACACCATGAAGGTTGACCTTCTTTAAACTGGCAAAGGAAACAGAATCTTTGTGTCCTTGATGAATGGTAATAGAGTTAACCACATTTAGAATGTCAACTTGGCCCCCATTATAGGGTTTAGGTATAACCCATTTACCCTCAGCCATAATGTGATTCAGATTGGCATTTAAGGGGATACCAGACCTGACAATGCAATCTCTGCCAACATGATGACTAAGAAAATCGGATTTGCACCAGGGTCATGCCAGATGGAGATGAGACCACCATCACTAACTTCAAAGTTGATATATTTCAGAATGTAGTCTCTGACACGAGTAAGGTTATTCAACATCCAAGAATGGTTGGAAGATTCATGAATAGTCTAATAAGAGACCTTTTTCAAATACTTTTCATTTATCCATTTAACCCAAAGAGTATCTTTCTTGCTTGTAATATTCCTAGCATTGATGATAAGGCAAGCTTTGGGGACATCCTTGAGTTTCTTAATCCTAAGACCACCATCTTTCTTTGGTTCAGTAATCTTAGCCCATTTGAGGAGATGAAGGTTCCTTCTAGCATCTGTTTCACCCCAAAGAAAATCCCTGCACAATTTTTTCGATATGATCCAGAATGGAGCTTGGAATTGGGAAGGAGAAAATCCAGTACAAGTGCATATTGGAAAGAGTGGATTTGATGAGTTCTAGCCTAGCAGCCATAGAAAGAAGATTAGACTTCCAGGAATCAAGCCTAGTCTTGATCTTATCCAACAAGGAACCACACAATCTTTTAGATAGTTTACCAAAAAACAAAGGAAGACCAAGATATTTCTAAGGAAAGCATCCTTCCTTTATACCCATAATCTCAATAATAGGCTTCCTATCAACATTCTTACTAAAAAAAATAGAGCTCTTCACATTATTGATTCGAAGCCCTGCAAAAGTATCAAGAATGTTTCTAATAGCTCTAGCATCATCAACACTAGCTTTGGAAAAGATCATCAAATCATCTGCAAAGACGAGATGAGAGATACTCAAATCTTTGGAAGCAGAAATGGGATTAATACTACCATCAAGAACAACCTTTTTGAAGAGCTCAGAAATACCCTGCATACCAATAACAAAAAGGTATGGGGCAATGGGGTCCCCTTGCCTGACCCCATTCATAGGTTTAATAATGTTGGATGGTTCACCATTGATGAGGACCTTATAAGAAGCAGTAGAGAAAATCTCTCTAACCCAGTTAATCCAGATAGAAGGGAAACCCATACGATACATAATAGAAAAAAGAAAAGTCCAATTGAGAGAATCATAAGCTTTAGAAATATCAGCTTGGATGCACATCCTGTCAGGAGAGTTCAATTTTTTAAAATCACTAAGAATTTCATTAGTGAGCAAGGTAGCATCTCTAATGCTTCTACCTTTGATAAAAGTGCATTGAGAGATATCAATGATAGAAGGAAGAACCTTTTGAAGTCTATTCGCAAGGATTTTAGAAATGATTTTAAAGAAAACATTGCACAAGGCAATGGGCCTCCAATTCTTGATATTAGTGGAATCATCCCCTTTAGATATGATGATCAAGAAGGTCCTTTTGTCTTCCTTAAGCATCTTACAATTATCAAAGAACTCGAAGACAACTTTGCAAACATCATTACCAATAATATCCCAAACGTCCTTATAGAATAGTCCATTAAAACCGTCTGGGCCTGGGGCCTTATCTATTTTAATGTCCTTGATAACATCTTCAATTTCTCTTCTAGACACTCTAGAAATGAGCTGATTTCTTTGTTGAACAGAGATAGTATTACCAGTCCACTCACCTTGCCAAACATTCGTAGGAGAGTTATTATTAAAAAGCTTAGTGTAGAAATCAGTGATAGCATCCTTGATATCATCATAGTCATGAGAAATAGAACCATCAATGCTCAACTTCTTCATGGAATTAGACTTCTAACCTTCATGGAGGAGTAAAATAAGAAGTTTTAGAGTCGCTCTCTTTGAGCCACTTAACTCTAGACTTCTGCCTATAGAAAGATTCTTGGACAACAGCGTGTTTATTAGCTTCAACCCTGAGATTCTTAGCAATCTTTCTCAAATTCTTGTTAAGAGGGTTACTGTCAGCTTCTTCTTGAGCCTTGATAGCAAGGTGTTTGGCTATATTAGCATTATCATTGATATCACCAAACACATTTTTATTCCAGCTGATTAGTCTTTTCTTAAGTAGTTCAAGCTTCCTATATAATTTGAACATAGCATAACCAGGGATATCAGTAGACCATACCTCTTTGACAATAGTATGAAACTCGTTGTGACTAGTCCAAGAGTTAATGAACCTAAAAGGAGCTTTAACCTTTCTAGGATTTCCTATCATGACAACAAGCCTCCAGTGATCACTGATGATATTAGAAATGACTTCACCAGAATATTCATGATTCTCATATATGAAATTAGCATTATGAAGAACTCTGTCAATCTTAGACATGACAAATATATCTCCTTCTTATCTATTGTCCTAGGTAAATAAGGGGCCTTGGAGGCTCATCTAAAAAAGGTTAGAATTCAAGGCACAATCATTAAAATCATCCACGGATTTCCTTGTAGGCAGAATTTTACTAATCCTTTCTTCAACTTTGCGAACACAGTTAGTCTCCCATAATGAGCCAAGAAGCATCAACAATAGAATTGAAATCATTAATAGAAGACCATAATCTAACTTTGTCATTATCAGGATTATGACCATAGACAATAGAGAGAAAAAAATAAGATTGATCAAAACTGACTTTCATATGGATAACTTGGTCATTCTCAGCAATGCTAGTAATATCACCATCAAGATCCTTCCATAAGATAACAATTCTACCAAGGACATGAGAAGAGCGATTCAAGATCCGTCTATAACTAGAGAAAAATTTATTAACAAAGGAGTTGATCTTGTGAGGTCTAATCTTAGTCTCAAGCAGGATGACAACATTGTTGTTTGCCCTCCTGACCTCTTCCTGGACGTCCTGGATCTTATTATTTATACCACAAACATTCTAGGAAGAGATAGAAAGGGGAGGAATCATTTGACACCATGGGCTATTGTGGTGTCAGCCTCAACAACATTTGAGTTAATGTGGATCTCTTCAACTTGGGCTAGAATAGGAGAGAACTTGGGACCTGCAGAGTTATATTGAATACTCAAGCATTGACTAGATTGAAACTCAGAAGGGAAAATGTTTCTTCTCCTATCACTTGTATCTATTAGCACCTTGCCAATAATAGAGCTATCAGGAGAAGTATTATCAAGATTTTGCAACACAATCGGTGTAGATGGAATAGAACCTCCATCACTAGCAGAAGAACAGTAAGCCGAATCAAGTTTAGAATTGACAGCATTAGAGAGGAGGGTATCTTCAGTAACAAGACCTTGAGGTTGACCTGCCAACCTATTCCGTTGTATTTCAGACTCATCAAGGATTTCTTCAATGAAGAATTCAACATCACTCACCAGAGTAGATGTAGGAATGACTTCAAATCACGGAGTTGCCTTCATTCTTTTAACTTCCCAGACCTTCATAGAAATGGCTACAGATTTGGTGTTCTGTTTCTTTTTAGTGTTGGTAAAATGACAGTCTCTGTGTCCTAGAAAACCACAGACACGACACTTATGTGGAATCCATTCATAGCCCAGAGAGACAGTGTGCTCAGCCCCTTTGTCACTCCTTAGAGTCAGGTTCTTCGAGTATACGACATCCTTGCCCATGAGAACCTGAATCCTAGCTACATCCAAACGCTTCAGGTTGTAGGTAGATTCATCCATCTTAATAGGGCGGCCCAGAAAGGACCCTATCCTATTGAAGGTTCTCGAATCCCATAACTCCATGGGGAGGTTGAGAATGTCAACCCAAACAGGAACCTCAGAAAGGGTAGATCTAGATTGATGGTCACCTTGGCTCCATTTCTTAAGAATAACTAGTCTACTAAGGACATACCAGTCACCGTTGAGAACATCTTTTAGGTCTTCAAGATTGTCAAATCGAATCATAAAGAAGCCTTCACCTCTATCAAAAACTTCAAATCGCTCACGAGTACCCCATGCATTATAGAAGTGGTTTGCAAGAAGATGAATATCTGGCCAGAAATCTATGACATATCCAAGGAGACACTTGCTCCATCTGATAGCATTTTCTTCCGATTCGTTACTAGGGTAGATGAGTTTGCCATTGACAGTAGAAATATCCACCCAGTGCATATCCGATGCACCCCCAGAAGAAAACAGCTTCAAGGTTTCCCACTGTAGCAGATGATTTACTGTAGATAAACTTACAGAATGGCCAGCAACAAGTGAGATAGGAACATCAGTAGAGAGCACATTCTTTTCAATCTCAGTCTTCTTGATTAGATCTGGAGGAGATGGTCGACTGGTTGCCGACGCCTTCCCAGTCACCTTCTCGCCCACGACAGTGGTAGCTAGGGGAAGCATCCTTCTCACCCCTTCCATCAACGTACAACCAATATTGACTAAATTGAATATATAAAAACTTTAGTAATCAAGTTAAACCATATCTATGAGTTCATTCTAGGTGTACCCTATGCTTGTGACCCTGCAGGTCCCAAATTACAATGGCAGTGAATGTCGACAACTAATTTATGACATCACTGTAAGACCCCTAACTTGTATTTTGGGTTAACCCTATTTTTTGGCTTGATATTGTTCTTATAACCTTTATCTAATCCTTTGAGATGATCTTAGAGCATGTGGAGAGCTTAAGTATCTAGTTTGAGCTTGTTTGGATGTTGTTTGTGCTTTCTATGCTAGTTTTAGTGCAAATTGCAAATTACCCATTGGAAAGGGTTTCTATATTTTCCACCTCTAGAATGTACCTTCTCTCTGTTGGCTTCATTAGGGAGGTTGTGGTGCCTTAGTGGACCCTTAATTGAGTGGCATCACCCTTAGTGGTGATTAGGGTTTTCTAGGGTTTGGCGTGCCTTGACCATGTGACCCTTGTTGGTATGTTTCCACCCAAGTCACGACCTAGAGCCTGGTAGGAGGGTGTCATGGTCGAGACACCTCCCTTAGGTATGGTTGTCATTACCAAGATAGTCTTAAGTGTCTTGGGTCGAGATGGGTGCTCCTATGTAGAGTGTCTCGACCTAGGGTTTGTGATGACCTTGTGTCGCGATCATGGATGATTCCCTTGGTGTGTTGTAGTCGCAACATGAGGGTTCGGTGGCCTAGGTGGTTGAGATCCAACCTAGAGTGTATCACCATCTCTTGCATGTGGTATTTATTTAGTTGCATGTTAGTTTCTTGAGTGGACAAGTGTCCCTTTGGGGCCTTGTTTTGTTGACACCTCATCCCTTGCCCTACCTTGCCCCTCCTTTGCTATATAAGCCCTCTTCTCTCCATGCAAGTGATCTTTTTGGCCATCCTCTTCCTTCTTCTTTGCTTGAATGATTGATGAGCTTGGTGGAGGAAGAATGATATGTTATTGGTGCTTTCAAGGTGGTTCAACCCTTGCATGTGATGCTCGTGGTGATCCATGGTCATCTTCAACCTTGGTGAGTGTTTATGTTGTTTGTTAATGTTTTCTTTACATATTTGACCCCATCTTCTTCCTTTTTCTCAACCCTAGACCATGTTTTGACATGGCGATCATTTGTGAGAGTAAGCTCCTCATCACAAGGATAATAGGCCATGTTTTGACAAGGCGACACCCAAGTGAGAGGGAGTTTCTTCTCTCTTTTCCCCCTTCTCTTTTCTAGTTCGGCCTTGAACTTCTTGCCTATTTCTTGAGCTATCCTTTAAACTTGGTGTTTACTCTTTCTTGAGATGATATTGTGGCAAAAAATGGAGATTTTGGTGGAGCTTGATCTTCCCTGGTGATTGTGTGCTTGGAGCTTGCCTTCCTTGGAGTTGATCTTCTTTAAGGCAGGTTATATAACTCTTAACTTACTCTTTTATTGCACTCTTTATGCTTAAATGTTATTGTTTTCATTCCATAAATGTTTCCTTAACATGCTAGTAGATGGTGATAAACCTTAGATCTTGGATGATGTTGAGATCATGCTTTGCTTGGATGTAATCCGAAACCCTAATTCCTTTGTACCTGATTTTTGGCATTTGAGATGCATGGTGATTTTTCCTTCCTTGACCTTGGCTTGAGTTGCATATATTATGATCGAGTGTTTTTAGTGTTTTATGTAGTCTTGGTTCTGTTTTGGTGGTGATGATCTTGGTTTCTCTCCCTTTATGAGGTTCCTTTTCATGGCAGTTTCATGAAGCTTGTTTTAGGGTTTGATGACCATTTTGCATGACGTTTTCCTCTATGGTGACAATGGGTTTCCCTTATCATATCAACTATTTTAGCCTAGGGTTTATCTCTATTTTGGCCTTGGTTTGATCTTGGTTCTTGGTCTTGGTGGTGGCTTGACCCTTGGTGGTCACCATGCCTTGTTTTGTCTTGGGTCGTGACGTCTTTTGGCATGTTGGTTTTGGGTTGAGATGGCGGACCTTGTGGAGGTCGTGACATCCCCATCCTTGATGGTCGTGACACCTACTTCCTTGTGGTTTAAAACACACCTTGGTTTGGTTGAGGTGTTTCCCTTTTCCCTTGGTTGGTTATGACATGGCTTGGCCTTTAGTCATGCCTTTGTCGCGGGTCGAGGTGATCCTTGTTTTTGGGTTGTGACATGCTCTACCTTGGGTGGTTGAACCCCAACCTTAGCTATTTGTGACTTGTTTTCTTGTGGGTCGAGACATGGTACACCCTTGGTGTGTTGCGGTCATGACATTGAATAGGTTGGCCACAATTGTAACACCATGGGTGATGGTGGTCATGACATGTGCATGGTGTTGGATGCAACCCATGAAAGGTGGTGGTCGTGAGACATGGTTGATGGTTGGTTGATCCACATGTGGTTCTATGTGGATAGATTCTTATTTAACCTTAATCATGCTTCTTAACCCTAAGTAATTCCACAAATATGGGAGATTCTATATCTAGGGTTTAGTACTTGTATGTATCTACATAAACCCTAATCGGCTAAAGCTTGGAACCCTAACCCTAATGCAGAAATATGTGTTTTCTTTCACTCTAATGAGATGTTCATCATGTAGAATGATTACTCTCTTTTGTTTATAAGCCCCTAACCTTGTAGGTGATATGTATACCATGGCTTGTTTATACTATGGTAGTGATCATGTAATACTGGGTGGTGCGTATGAACATCAATGAGGCATAAATTATAGGGCTTAATGTGATTGGTCTTATGACTAGATGATGGCTAGATGCCTATTGAGAGGTGATATCCTTAAGTGACGTTATTAAGGGATTGATATCCCATGGTGATGTGTGACATTAATGGTAGCCTTGTGAATATCAGAGCAATTTGTATCATGTGGTGATTATGTGACAAGTTCACACCTTATACGTTTGATATCTTTTGAAGTTGCAACACACCCTTAATCATGTAGAGTTTGTTTTAGCTATATACATTGTAACTTGATTGATGCTAAAAGTCACCCTTATTGGCTAACTAATCAAGTCAAAACTAACAATGTAGTTTGCCCCGAGCCATAGATCCCTTCCAGCGTCAACTTGGTTTGTTGGACTGGTGAAATGAGTTTAAATCAGAGTGCATATTTTTGAATATGTGGGGTGCATGTTGATTATCTCCTTGCATCCTTAATTACAGGCTGTGTGAGACTACCCTACATGAGCCGATCTCCTAGTGATATGGATGGCCATGCGTAAGCCAACCCTTCTTTTAAGAACAACCACACTTGAGCTTGTTCTTCTAGTGTTGTTACCTGTACCAAGACAGGATAAGTGTTTATATATATGGACGGCCATGCATGAGCCGATCCTTGTGCTGACTATATGCCATACTTTTGTAGTTGACGGATATGTCTCTACGGTGTTCTTTTGAGTTAACCAAGAGGTGTTGGAGAGGTCGTGGATTCCATATCTTCCATGGACCTTATATGGAAATGATTTCAACTTAGTATTGGTAATTTGGATTTGGGTGGTATGACTCAAATCCTCGGGGCATAATAAAAGATGTAATTCAGCCATGTAGTGTATATGCTTAGTGTGGCATACGTCTCACATTGGTTGAGCCTTTTCCTTGTATTTTTACTGATTTCTTGAATTATAAGACCGTAAGAGAAGTCAACTGTTATAAATTTATTCATATTCCTTTTAATAATATAACTTGATCTACTTCTTAGTGGTAGCTTCCTAATCGTGTTTAATCTTCTTTACCTATTGAGTACATATCCTTTAACTGAATTTTCTCATATCCTAGTATGTTGTTTTACCTGCCCGATTTACTTGTGCTGTAATAGCGTTGGCGTAGAGTTATATCTCTTGCTAGGACATTTGGTCTCACCCCATGGATTTCCACATCTTTTAGGTGATTGTGAATGTAGAGGTAGCAGTTGGGCAGCGGAGGAAGAGCTGCAGCAAGAGCAGTAGCTGATAAAGTTGGATGTGCTACTAGTCTTTTAGTGTTAGAGTCCTAGAGTCATCCCTATACACTCAGGTATTGGGGTTTTTTGAGATGTTTTGTGGTTATGTAATCGATACGAGGGTTTGTCCTGTGTGCTATGGAGTGTCTATATATATATATATATATATATATATATATATATATATATATATATATATATATATATATATATATATATATGGATCATCTTTAATACCCGCGCGGGTAGCTACCTACCCCCATTTTGGTTAATTTTTTTCAAGTTTCTTACTTTTGACATGTAGAGGGTTAATTTACCTTACAAACTATAAAATTTTATGCATAGATAGTTACATTTGCATCAACAGATTTCAAAACATGATTACATATATACCTGCTGTGTATTTTGTATTGATTTACTTTTTTAGTCATATAGTTACTATCTTATCAACATAGTTACTTTCTTGATAGCATTATTACTTTACTGGCTAGAATAGTTACTTTTTTGGCTGCCAGGTAGCGAACTCCAGGCAACCCACGTGGGTACTGAATGAACGACTATATATATATATATATATATATATATATATATGTATATGTATATAGCCATGATATAATACACTCGAGTGTATTTGGAGCAGAATACACTCAAGTAGTTTTTCATGATTCAATATTTTTTTCAAAAATCTAATCCATTGATCTTCTTAAACAACTAGTGAATAGCTCAAACATAAAATTTGAGCACATTTGGACATTTATAGGTCATGTTATAAAGACCACAAAAATTATGCATTTCAAATTAGTTTCATGCATTGATTTTGTTTCCTTTGGATGAGTGGCTTACACTCATCCAAATGGGCTCAAAATTTGTATGTAGCCTATTTAGTATGACAGTGAAGATCAATGGTTTACATTTTGCAAAAAATAGTCTTGATATGCAAACACACTGAGTGTATTCGTGCGATCTATACACTCGAGTGTATTCTAGCTTGACTCTCTTTCTATATATATATATGTATGTATATATGTATATGTATATATATATATATATAAATATATATATATATATATAGTGTATGTGTGTCTGTGTGGAACTAGTATCTTATATATTAGGTTGATTACAAGAATGTTGATTTGCAATGATGTTAGCACCATGAGACATGTTATGTGTTGCATGTGGCAGACCTTGTGGACTCATATGTAATAAGTTTTTGGCTTATAATGCTTTAATGAAATCAATTTTAATTTCCCATGTTTTCTAGTAATTCTATTGGTGAGTATTTTTTCTGCTTCTGGTTTTGAGTAATCTCACTTATGGCACGTCGAGGCGTCAAAATAAAAAACAATGAACAATATTAGAAACACATCATTTCTACCCAAGTAATTAAAAAGTTGGAGAACAACTTCAACCTACAATTCATGATTATTGTTACAATGATCGTATAGTTACTTTGTCTTTGATATCCATATTGAACTCGAGGCATGGAATCATCATCCTCTCAACATTCAATCCATGTTCGTTGAACTAGAGAAGAGTGTATGAGATGCATGTGAGCTAACATATCACCTATAGAGTCACACATTCGAATCCCAGCTGCCACCTTGATTTAATTACCACCCTCCCAGGTGTTGGGCCTCCTCCACGGGCATGGGAGAGGGGGAGAAAATGCCTCTCTTAATCCCATATTGAGTCACACAAGTATTGTCGTATATTCCTTAGTCTCACTTTTCAAGTTTCCATGATATCAACAAATGTAGGAGGGATAAATTTCATCTTCATCACTCTCAGTCAATGACCATGTGTCATGACATATCTGAGCATCACCTTCATGGTAACCCTTATTTAAGGTCATTTTGGATGATGTCAATGTACATCAAATGACATGTGATAAGTGTAGTGATTTCAGTTCTAAGAACCATAATCACCACTATCACTATAAGAGCTGATTCTAGATACCATTCTATGGTCTCCATGTATCACTCTAAAGGTGGGTCTATCCCATACACTATTCTCTAACATGTACCTATATGTTTGACTTGATATCCCATATCATGACTAGTGAGACTCTATCATTAGACAACACAAACTCTAGTCTTATGTAATACTATAGTCTATTTTTCTTCCATAGTGATATCTGACTTGGGACATAATAAGAATGCATATACTCTTATCATACATATGAGCTCATTGTTTAGGTCCTCAACCAGAAGACATATGCCATCGAGTAACATCATTCTTTAGACATCTACTATGTCTTTGTCATCATCTCATGATTGAGACAACCATAACAGACATAATTAACTCTATAATTATCAAATTAAGTATCTAATGCCCACTATAATCATCATATGATTGGCTCTTTGGGCATCCATACTAACACCTTACACATATTTTTATTAACTTTTCAATTTCTAGATAATGACTTAGTCACGTAGGTTTCATAACCTAATATGAATTGGTCTTCATGAAGTTTCTGACCTAATGAAATTCTTAATTTTGAAATCTTAGTTAAGGATTGATTAAGTTTTTCAATTTGTTTAAGACACTAATATCAAGGCATATTGTAGGAGATTTTCCTACTATATTCAGTATTTTGTCCATGAATTGAGTATTCAATGTTTATTTGTTTATATGGTTACATGTCTCATAACATCAAGTAAGATTGATTAATATTTACATGATTATATGATTTCATGCATACAAGTGATTTAGGATTTCAATTAAAGATGCACCTTTAAGGTTTCTCAATGGTGTTTTAGATTCTACATTAATTTTCATGCTATGACTAAAAGATGAAATTTTATTCAGATTCATGTTAACATTGCGAGATAAGATTTAATTATATGTTACTAGACCATTATTTTTATGGAGTTAGACCCATTTGCAGAGTGCAAGTCAACTCATGATACATGACTCATGCATGAAAGTCCAGGTCATAAGACCCAGATACTAGAATGTGGGTCAACTCAAGACATATGAACTAGGAACCAACATGCAGGTCATGAGGCCCACATACCAGATTATATCTAGTAAAGTTTACATATAAAAAAGATACAATATGTTCAAAGAAATGTTAGTTATTATTATTTAAGATTTTCTATAATATCTTTTGTCAAATCTTCTTGTACAAAATCTTAGAAGAATTCTAGTCTCTTACGTTAAAACTATTATATATATTTAAGAATACTCATTTCACTTAATAACCTTTTATTTTACCACATATGGCTGGGAACGAGATGTCTGAAAGTGAGGAGTTGGAGAAGATGTAGAGCCAAGAAAATTCAATACAAGAAGTACATAATAATTCAATCTGATGGGTTGCCAACTATAAGCAGTTCCTTCATGTTACATATTCATCTTTATTGTGTTTAGGATTTTAGAAAAGTGACTTGGTCTCAAAATGTAAGGATTATATTTCCTTTCACGGTGTCTAATAAAGTTATATGTTCCTTTCATAAAAATGATATATGAAAATATCTAGTACTTATCTTCTAGAATTTATTATTTTGTTGCATTGTATGCCATGCCCTTGTAGTGCCCCTAAGGTGCAACGATTTATGGATAACATAGTGTTTCTTCCACATTGTGTTGTGTATTCTATGGGGATGCTACAATATGGTATCATAGCAACATTATAGTTTTTCACCAAAAAATCACTATTATTAGGTTCTTAGTTGTTTTAACCTTCCCAGATGACACCTAAGAATAGGAACAATTATAAGGGGAAATGTAAGGAGGGAGATGCAATAAGGGATCCAATCCGTACATAATTGAGGAATAAACCCATGCCATCCCAAATACACTAAAATGTATGAAGGAAGGGAGTTGTACTATTCCATCAAACTATGATACATATACCATTGTAATCATGCAACAATTAAAATAAAACTATTTTCATTATCATAATAGATTTTGTTACATTGAGGACCCACACCACAAATGTGGAATTACATATAAGAAAACTCACAAGTAACCTGTAAAAATGGACCAGTTGTAGAGCAAAACCTAGTTGTTTCAAGCTATATGTTCCACCGGAGCCATATTCCTCTGAAACACCTATATCCGGGTGGGTTCGGAAAAACACTCAAAAGAGGAAAAAAATGGTATGCATCAGTATAAACTTGTATATGTTCAATAAGGGAATATATAGGAATTAATATATAACAAATATGAATGTTTCCAATTAAACCCCAATGCCTACATATATGACTGCACAAAAGCACCACTACTATCGATAATACTAGTCCAAAATCATACATGTAGATAGTGACAAGAATGAAAGTCTTGTCATTTATAAATCTTTTTCAATTTCAATGGCATGAAAAATCCTTAATACATCAAGTTTGGATCAAAGGACCCATAAGAAATGGCTCCACAAAGACAGAAAACATCTCCTCTCGATTATCTTTCATAAGGATTCTAGAATCTAAAAAAAGAGAATCATTTTTCAAGTGATATGCATCCTTAAGGGAAATTAGGTTTTTAGTATCAAAATTTCAAAAATGAAGGATACCTTATATTTATTGTGGTAGAATCAAACTTAAACTGTGGAGTTCACGGTCAGGGATTTGGAACACCTATTGACTAGTTTTTGGATGACCCAAGCTTATTGCCTGTTTATTAACCAAAGAAATAATAGGGATGGGCAATACACCACATCCATACAGTCCCATATAGTTCAAACATGTACAAGAAGAAAATGAAGCACCTATACACCAAGACTACACAAAAGATTAAAATTAGTAAAGATATTATCCTTGCAGGTCCTATTATTAGAGTCTAATCTTAGGAATATTACTTGATTCTTGTACTTCTAGATATGATACAGGATAGTGAATCAAGCTCCATGGTACCTTTTATTCTTCCATAAAATTATAGAATCATATTCATTTATTTGAAGGGAACAATGCCTTTATAAGTTGCATCATTGTAAATCATCATAGAGAAGTGGTAGTAAAAAAAGATGATCTCATGACTATAAGGAAACCAATATGAATGCTCTCCTTCTCAAGAAATCAGTGACAATTATTAAGCTAGAGAGAATCTTCCATGCATTAAACTTAAACCTCTTTAGAAGTTCATTCTTCCAAACCCAATCAGACCAAACAACACTTGGGTTTTTCTTCTATTGATTCTTCAAGCTTTCCTAATATAATTTTTTCACCATATAACAACATAGCATCTTCATGAGTACAAGGGGAATGATTTTTTCAAGAAATTCTTTTAATTTTTTAACCTTGTGGTATCTGGTATCTTCCAACAACCACTTTCAATAATGTTGGATAAAAGACTCATTCTACCTGTTCCAAGTTTTAGAGATAAGGTGGGATTAACCATCAACCAAGAACTTACAGTCTTATAGTCGGGATCCTTATACATTAAAATTATATCTCTTCTCTCGATCTTGAACTTAACAAAATTAAACATTAAGTCTTTAATACTCAAAATGCTTCATCACATCCAAGAAAAGTTGGGGAATAAATGAATTGTCATATTGAGTCTTTCCTAAGATATGCACTATGAATCCATTAAAATCCATATGGATTCCTTCTTACTAGTTATTTCAATAATTAACGATCAATATAGCCAATTAGACTTATGTATCCTCTCTGATTTTTAGACCTCCTTCCATATTTGGTTTATAGACATTATCCTTGTCCATAATATGAACATGATGTTTTCCCACATTATCTTCACAAATAAAGGATACACAAATTCTATCCACTTCATCAGAAGTAGTATAGTGTAGTGGAAGAAAACCATCACAATACTAATATATAGCCGACAAAGTAGATCTTACTGACTCAACTCTACCACCAAAAGGAAGTGATTTTGATTTCCATGTTTCCAATTTCCCTTACATTTTATCTATGAGCGGTTAACATAGGATCTTAGTAAATCTACCAGGAAAGATAGGAATCACTAAGTAGGAATCAAGAATACTTCCTTTAGCAATCTTTAGAATTGGATACAGATCCAATTGACTAGCCAACTTATTGAGAAATAAAGAGCTTTTTCCCTGATTAAATTTTAGACCAAACAAGGTACCGTAAGTATTAGCAATATTATTCAAGACACTGACATTATCCTTGCTAGATTCACCAAAACACACTAGATTATCTACAAATATAACATGGGAGATTTGGATTAGTCAATAATACCCAACAAGAACAAACCCTTTATTCATTCTAGAATGGTTGATTTAACTCGAGAAGCCCTACATTAACATAACAAAAAAAGAGGAACCAATTGACCCCCCTTGTCTTAAGCCTCTAGATGGTTTGAAAAATATCATGGCTCCCCATTTATGAAAACCCATTAGCTAACAAAATATAGAATATAATATATCCAGTTGTATCAAAAATAAGGAAAATCCCATTTCTCCATAATTTTCATCAATAAATCCCATCTAATAGAGTCATATGGATTAATAATATCATCCTTGAGGCACATCTTTTGACCTCTAGTAGTTTTATCAAAATAATTCCGTATCTCAATTGTGATAAGGATTGTATCCTTCATATTTCTACCCCTAAAAAACACACATTGAGTTGAGTCAATAATGTCAAAAATTATGACACTTAACCTATTAGCAAGGATCTTTAAAATTTTCTTATGGAAAAAATTGCACAGATCTATAGGGTATTGGTATTTTATTTTCTTTACCTGACATTTAGAAATAAGAGTTAAGATAGTTCTATTAATTTCTTTTATAATTTTCCCTTTTTCAAAGATATCCATAATAGCTTTAGCAATAGGATCACATGTAATATACCAATTCCTATTAAGAAATGTGCATTAAAACCGTCTGGCCCTGGTGCTTTATTCCTATTAGCCACTTGTATGACTTTATCAATTTCAGCTTTAGAAACTTTAACATTCACCAAATTGATATGTTTGTTGTCTAGTTCAGGCAAAACCCATTCTTTGTTCCAGTTGACAAGGTCCTGAATAGACTGTACAGACAAATTAGAGTGAAACTCAACAATATGTTTCTTAGTTTCAACAAAATCAAATACATGACAACCCTTAATATCCAAAACCATTGAGTTTCTTATCCTTCTTTTCTTTAGAGAGTTATAAAGAATTTGCTATTTCTGTCATCATTCTTGAGCCATGCACTCTAAATTTTTTCCTTATAAAGGATTCTTCACATCCACAACTTTCAAAGACTCAATTATCTTTCCTTTAGAATTTTAAGCTCATCATCAAATAGACTAATTTCAGAATTGAGATGCAAGGGCCCACATATTCAAATCTTATGGCATTATCTGAAAACCTCTAGAGGGGGGGTGAATAGAGTTTTATAGAGATTTTAAAATAATTTAAACTCAAACAACCAAACTAAAGATTAAGAAGAGGAACACAGGTGTTTAGAGTGGTTCCACCTTAGCAAATACTAAGGAGTCAGTCTACTACCCGGTTGCTTACCCAACCGGGATTTTGAAAGTACTAAATTTTATTACCTCTCAAGGGATGTTACATAAAATTTACAATACTTTCTAAACACCCTTTGGACAGCCTTCACCTTGAAGTAGTCTTGCCAACCTCGAAGCAGCCTTCCTTGAAGTAACTTCAAGCTCCCCCTTGAAGTAGCCTTCCTCTCGAAGTAGCTTCCCGTCAAGACAGCCTTCTGAAGTAGTCCAAAGTCTTCCTCTTCACCACGAAGAGCTTCACCCTCTCCAATCCGCAGCCTCCTACCTGGAGTAGCAAGGAGAGTACAAGTAATACAAGGAACAAGAAAGGAATAAAAGAAAATACAACTTATCCTTGTAGCTCAAGGATTGATTTCCCTAGATCAAGCGTTTGGATTTTCCTAGCCAATATGATGGACTTGTGATTGCTAGGGTTAGGAAAATCTAGCCTATAGGACGAGCTTGAGCTAAAGGGAAAATGGCCAATTGATCACAAAGCTCAGTTCACACAGATTGCACAAGAGGGCTCAAGTATTTTCTCAAGTATAGCAAGTGTAAGAAAATGTGTTCTAGTGTCCTATGGCTTGTCCTATTTATAGGAATGACCTAAGTATGCTTAAGGACGTTCTAGACAGCTTCTAGGGGTTTCTAAGTGCTTAACTAGCCGTTAGGTACAAAGTTGTTGCTTTAACAACGGCTAATTGCTTTACTCTGCAGATTCTGTCAGAGATCGTCTCGGTCGAGAACGGTCGACCGAGACACCCACTCGGTCGAAGTGTCGTCGACCGACAGGCTCTCTGAATGCAACGTCTATTTCCAACTGCCAACTAACTTGTCAGTTTAGTCTAACGGCTAATTGCAGAGATCGTCTCGGTCGAGTGAAGGTCGACCGAGATACCTCTCGGTCGAGAACTTGTCGACCGACAGGCTTCTCTTTTCTCAAGTTATATGCAGATATGTCTAACGGCTACTTGGATCTTTCTCAATCGAGAGTGTGGTCGACCGAAAGTGTCTCGGTCGAGGAGTTGGTCGACCGAGAGAGATCCTGTTTTAAGGTTTCAAGTTAGGCACTAGTTATACGTATGTGTGCATAGGTGGTCCTATTGAATGGATGACTAAGGTGTTTAGCTAGGGAAAATCCAATGCTTGATTTACATGCGATTCTAAGTACTTGTACATTATAATTTTGTACAAGTTTTTACAATGATTACATTTGCATGAAAATATAAATACTTCATGTTGGATTTCCCTTATAGTTGTGTCATCCTGCACACTCAAGTAGCTCGTCAGATAAATAAGAATGAAATGTTTGTCATAATCAAAACAAAGGGATTTTATAGATGTCCATTTAGCCAACAATCTCCCCCTTTTTGAAGATGACAAACATTTCCAAAATATGAATAGAGGAAATATAAAACATATAAATGCCATACCTTTAGATTGCCGTTTGGAACTTTTCCTCTTATTTATAAAATGTGTGCTTAGTATCCCCAATGAATTATGGAACATGAAATCCAGTTCATTTGGGAATATAGCAACTTTCAATGTAAAGCCAAGAGTATATTTATGAAACTCATTGATTGAGTTTGTCATAAATATTAAGTTATATTTTTATATATCTCTCCCCCTTTGTCATCTCAAAAAGATAACCGTTTTATTAAAAACTCCCCCTTAATTAGATATCCCATCAAAAACGAACGAAAAAGATGTCCATTGAATAGCCAAAATGTGAAGCAATGAAGTTTACGAAAATGATGTCCAAAGAGGCATATTTGGCAAAGCTTGTTTTAGGTCGCCCTTGACTACGACCGTAGCGCCCCTTGGCTAAGTTTTGTTTTAGCCAAGAGGCAACAATTTGCAGATTTCCAATTTAAACGTGCATATCAATTTTGATACTAAACATAAAAGCATAAGTATTCGTTTTAAGAACCGCAGATATCAAAGAAAACATCCTCCAACGGAGTAATAAGTAGTTGCTTCCTAATGTTGTTAAATTGATCTAATGGAAGCGGTTTTGTAAAAATATCAGCCAATTGATTTTCCGTGTCAACATGATGAAGGGAAACATGATTCTTTGAGATGTGATCCCTTAAGAAGTGATGACGGATTTCAATATGTTTGGCCCGGCTGTGTAGAATAGGATTGTGTGCTAAGTTTATGGCGCTTGTGTTGTCACACAAAATAGGTGTAGATGAAAGATGAAAACCATAATCGCTTAAAACCTGTTGCATATAAAGCACTTGAGCACAACAAGACCCAGCTGCCATATATTCAGCTTCGGTTGTAGATAGGGCAACCGTGTTTTGTTTCTTGCTAAACCAAGATACTAAGGCTCTACCTAATAAGAAACATCCACCACTAGTACTTTTGCGATCAAGTCGACAACCGGCATAATCCGCATCAGTATATGCTTTAAAATCCAAGGATTGTCCTTTTGGATACCATAAACCAAAACAAGTAGTGCCGGCTAGATATCGAAGAATTTGTTTAACCGCAAGAAAATGAGATTGCATAGGCTGGGATTGAAATCGAGCACAAAGACCAACAGAAAACATAATGTCCGGTCGAGAAGCGGTTAAATATAACAAACTACCAATCATGGCTCTATATAAGGAATCATCAATAGGTTCCCCATTTTCATCCTTATCAATTTTAATAGAAGTAGCCATAGGAGTAGTAGCATGTTTGCATTGATCCATCCCAAAGCATTTTAACAGTTCTTTAGTGTATTTTTCTTGGCTTATAAAAATTCCGGCAGGTGTTTGCTTAATTTGAAAACCAAGAAAGAATGTTAGTTCACCCATAAGGCTCATTTCAAATTCTTTTTGCATAATGTCACTGAATTGTGTGCATAATGATTCATTTGAGGCACCAAAAATAATGTCATCAACATATATTTGCACAACTAAGAAATCAGATGCATATGTTTTGAAAAATAAAGTAGAATCTGAATTTCCAATAGAGAAACCATTATCAAAAAGATATGTCTTGAGCCGTTCATACCAAGTCCTAGGTGCTTGTTTTAGACCATAAAGTGCCTTTTTAAGTTTATAAACATGATCGTCCTTTTCTGGTATTTCGAAGCCAGGTGGTTGAGCAACATAAACTTCTTCTTGTATGATGCCATTTAGAAATGCACTTTTGACATCCATTTGATATAGCTGAATGTTTTTATGGGCAGCAATAGCTAGTAACATCCTAATAGCTTCAAGTCTAGCTACGGGTGCATATGTTTCATCAAAATCTATTCCTTCTTGTTGATTATATCCTTGTGCAACTAACCGTGCTTTAGTCCTTATGACTTCTCCTGCCTCATTAAGCTTGTTCCTAAAAACCCATTTAGTTCCTATGATAGTTTTATCTTGTGGTTTAGGAACTAAATCCCATACATCGTTTTTAGTGAATTGATTTAATTCTTCTTGCATGGCTATTATCCAGTAATCATCCTTAAGAGCTTCGGATATTTTCTTAGGTTCAATGATAGAGACAAAAGCCATGTTCGCAACATCTTGGAAAGAGGACCTAGTTTTGACTTTATCATTTGGATCTCCAATAATTAGCTCTTGGGGATGATCCTTGATCAGCCTAGGTGTAGGTTGTGTTTCAACTGGAGGATCGGATGTGGGAGTTTTCTCATTATCATTTATAGTTTCAAACTGATTAGTGAGATCAATGATATCTAAATTTGTAGATTTTGATTCCTCATGAAAAGAAACATGAATGGATTCCTCAACTTTTCTAGAGATAGTGTTATATACCCTAAACGCTTTTCTAGAAGTAGAGTATCCCAAGAAGAATGCTTTGTGTGATTTAGAATCAAACTTGTCTCTATCGTCCTTGGTGTTTAAAATGTAACATGTAGAGCCAAAAGTATGGAAGTAGTCAACTCTAGGTTTCTTAGAGTGTATTATTTCATATGGAGTTTTCTTCAAATGAGAGTGAACCGTGACTCTATTTAGCACATAACAAGCAGTGTTTACAGCTTCAGCCTAAAAGGTTTTAGGTGTGTTGTGTTCAAGCATCATGGTCCTAGCCATTTCTTGTAGAGATCGATTTTTCCGTTCTACAATACCATTTTGTTGTGGGGTACGTGGAGCAGAGAAATTGTGAGTATACCCCTGAGATGTACAAAAAGTTTCAAATGTATGATTTTCAAATTCGCCACCGTGATCACTTCTAATGGTACATATTTTATGTTGTAAAAGATTTTCAATCTTAGAACAAAATTGCATAAAGACATGAATAGTATCATCTTTAGTTGCAATAAAATGTACCCATGTAAATCTACTATAATCATCAACAATAACAAAACAGTATCGTTTACCACCAATAGATTGTGTTCTCATTGGTCCAAATAAATCCATATGAATTAATTCTAAGGATCTACTGGTGCTAAGTACATGTTTTGATTTAAAAGATGTTTTGGTTTGCTTTCCCATTGTACAAGGTTCACAATTTGCAACTTGATCAAAAGACAAAGCAGGTAATCCACGAACAAGATCATATTTTACTAACTTTTTAATAGCATGTGAACTAGCATGACCAAGCTTTTTATGCCATAGTTGTAAGGTGTTTTCATTTGCAAGTAAGCATTTACCTACTACTGATTTCATAGAGTTTGGTTTAAGGATATAAAGATTTCCAACTCTATTTCCTTCATAAACAACAGTTGTAGTATTTTCTATCAATAACTTGCAGCAGGTTTTGTTAAATAACACATCATAACCACTATCACATAGTTGACTTACACTTATTAAGTTATGGTGCAATCCATCAACTAGTAGAACATTTTTGATTTCAAGATTTGTTCCAACATTACCTATTCCAACGATTTTGCCCTTACCATTGTCTCCAAAAGTGACCGTTCCACTTTTCTTTTCTTCAAAAGTTGAAAATGCATCCTTGTTTCCGGTCATATGTTTGGAGCAGCCACTGTCAACGACCCATTCCTGCATTAGAATGTAGATTTTGGTACCCATGTGATGGTCCGATAAGGTTAGAAACTTTTTAATTTGCTGATGTGTATAAAAGTTCTGATACAGAAAACCAGTCGGTCGACAATTGTTCGACCGATATCATTCTCGGTCGACAATTTGTCGATCGAGCAGGTTACTGTATTATAATCAAAAGACACAGAGAATTTCTCGGTTGACCAATTTTCGACCGAAATAAGTACTGGAAGATTTTCGATTTGTTAAAGACATCCAGTCGGTCGACAATACTTCGACCGACCCAGAGCTCGGTCGACAGTACTTCGACCGACGAGGTTTCTGTTTTAGTACAGCAATGCAGAAAAAATAATACTAATAAGCATAGCATTGTTTGTTGAGATAGGACATTATAAATTGCAAAAATTAAGTATTTTGTCATATCTCAACTACATTCCATTCTTCTAAGTTTGGGGTCTTGGGGTCCAAACTAAGTTGGACTTCTTAGTCTTGTAGGGGCATGAAAAACAGTAATGTCCAAGACGTAAACAGAAATGACAAGTAATAGAATCAACTTCATTTCTCTTTCTAGCCATTGTGTTTTTGGGTACAAACATAGTTTGGATCTTTTTGGTTTGGTTTTTCTTTGGAACATATCACAAACCTTTTCTTCCATTGAAGGTAGTACCACTTCTCAATATGTTATCAAGAATATCTTTTCTTCTTAACTCATAAAGTTCTTTTTGCAATTGAGCAATATCATTCATCTTCTTATGTATATCTTTTCTTGCCTGGTCTAAATCAGAAAACAATGAATCTTTTTCTTTTACAATATTGTCATAGTCCGAATGATTGCACAAGATAGGTTGAGTTTGAAAAGCTTGTAGTTTGGCTAACAAATCAGTCTTTTCTTTTGATAGAAGATTAAGATTGGTTTCCAAAGTAAGTAGCTTTCTAGTGCAATCATCTAAAGATGTTTTTAAAGATACATTTTCAAGATCAATGTTATTCTTTTCAGAAGAGAGTTCATCTATTTTGGCAATGAGCTCATTATTTGATTTCATAGTCTTCTTTAGTTTCTTCTTGGCATCAACATACTTATCATGAGTTTCTTGTAAGCTAGCAACTAATTCTTCTTTAGGAAGATCAATAAGGCTTACCTCTTGAGAGTCTTCATTGTCTTCTCTTGCCATTAGACATTCCACATTTTCATCTCCACTTTCACTTTCACTGGTTTCATCCCATGCCGCTTTATAAGCTTTTTCTTTCTTCTTATGTGAGCTTTTCTTTCCCTTCTTTGCTTTGGGACATTCATTTTTGAAATGTCCTTTCTTTCCACATTCGAAGCACCTGGGAGTGGAAGAAGAACTAGAAATTTTATTAGATTTAAACCTTCTGTATTTCTTACCGTTGACTATCAATGCTTCTTCTCCTTCTTCTTCACTGGATTCCTCACTCTCATGTGAGGGAGCTTTTGATGCTTTGAGAGCCACGTCTTTCTTTGGCCCCCGTTGATGCTCATGTTCTCTTCTCTCTTCCTCTTCTAGGTCTGCCTCATGAGCTTCTAGGTTTCCGATGAGCTGCTCCATTTTGAGGTGAGTGAGGTCGTTTGCTTCTGCAATAGCTGTCACCTTTGGTTTGTACTTTGGAGGAAGAGATCGAAGTATTTTTGATACCTGATCCTCCTCAAGAACAGGTTTCCCTAAAGCACTTAAACCATTAACAATAGTAGAAAATTTTGAATACATTTCACTAATAGTTTCGTTTGGATCCATACGAAAATGTTCAAACTTGGTTTTAAGCAAACTAACTTTAGAGTTTTTAACTTGAATGGTACCCTCATATGTTATAGATAATCTATGCCAAATCTCATATGCGGTATCACAGTTTGATACTCTATTAAATTCACTTACTGAAATGGAACAATATAAAATGCTTACTGCCTTTGCATTTATTTGGGCCATTTTTACCGTATTAGCATCCCATAATGCGAAATCGTCTTGTGGGAGTGTGTATGGTGTAGATACCATTCTCCAAAGATCCCAGTTGATTCCTTGGAAGTAGAATTGCATCCTTCTCTTCCAGTATTGATAGTTTGTCCCGTCGAACGCCGGAGGTCTAGCAACGAGCGTTCCTTCAATGTTGAGGTTGTTGAGCACTCCATCCCCCATCTTTTCTTCAAGACTTTGTTAGGGCTCCTTGAAGCCTACTCTGATACCAATTGAAAACCTCTAGAGGGGGGGTGAATAGAGTTTTATAGAGATTTTAAAATAATTTAAACTCAAACAACCAAACTAAAGATTAAGAAGAGGAACACAGGTGTTTAGAGTGGTTCCACCTTAGCAAATACTAAGGAGTCAGTCCACTACCCGGTTGCTTACCCAACCGGGATTTTGAAAGTACTAAATTTTATTACCTCTCAAGGGATGTTACATAAAATTTACAATACTTTCTAAACACCCTTTGGACAGCCTTCACCTTGAAGTAGTCTTGCCAACCTCGAAGCAGCCTTCCTTGAAGTAACTTCAAGCTCCCCCTTGAAGTAGCCTTCCTCTCGAAGTAGCTTCCCGTCAAGACAGCCTTCTGAAGTAGTCCAAAGTCTTCCTCTTCACCACGAAGAGCTTCACCCTCTCCAATCCACAGCCTCCTACCTAGAGTAGCAAGGAGAGTACAAGTAATACAAGGAACAAGAAAGGAATAAAAGAAAATACAACTTATCCTTGTAGCTCAAGGATTGATTTCCCTAGATCAAGCGTTTGGATTTTCCTAGCCAATATGATGGACTTGTGATTGCTAGGGTTAGGAAAATCTAGCCTATAGGACGAGCTTGAGCTAAAGGGAAAATGGCCAATTGATCACAAAGCTCAGTTCACACAGATTGCACAAGAGGGCTCAAGTATTTTCTCAAGTATAGCAAGTGTAAGAAAATGTGTTCTAGTGTCCTATGGCTTGTCCTATTTATAGGAATGACCTAAGTATGCTTAAGGACGTTCTAGACAGCTTCTAGGGGTTTCTAAGTGCTTAACTAGCCGTTAGGTACAAAGTTGTTGCTTTAACAACGGCTAATTGCTTTACTCTGCAGATTCTGTCAGAGATCGTCTCGGTCGAGAAACGGTCGACCGAGACACCCACTCGGTCGAAGTGTCGTCGACCGACAGGCTCTCTGAATGCAACGTCTATTTCCAACTGCCAACTAACTTGTCAGTTTAGTCTAACGGCTAATTGCAGAGATCGTCTCGGTCGAGTGAAGGTCGACCGAGATACCTCTCGGTCGAGAACTTGTCGACCGACAGGCTTCTCTTTTCTCAAGTTATATGCAGATATGTCTAACGGCTACTTGGATCTTTCTCGATCGAGAGTGTGGTCGACCGAAAGTGTCTCGGTCGAGGAGTTGGTCGACCGAGAGAGATCCTATTTTAAGGTTTCAAGTTAGGCACTAGTTATACGTATGTGTGCATAGGTGGTCCTATTGAATGGATGACTAAGGTGTTTAGCTAGGGAAAATCCAATGCTTGATTTACATGCGATTCTAAGTACTTGTACATTATAATTCTGTACAAGTTTTTACAATGATTACATTTGCATGAAAATATAAATACTTCATGTTGGATTTCCCTTATAGTTGTGTCATCCTGCACACTCAAGTAGCTCGTCAGATAAATAAGAATGAAATGTTTGTCATAATCAAAACAAAGGGATTTTATAGATGTCCATTTAGCCAACATTATCAACAATATTACAAAAAAGTTCTTTATTCCAGACTGTATGCTTTTTCCGAACATCTATCAATTTCTTAAATACTTTGTACATAGGACAACCTTTCACCTCAGTATTCTAGGCACTATTGACCACATCAAGAAAACCTACTTGACTAGTCCAAGTACTGATAAATTAGAATGACACATTCCTCTTTATTTCCCCAGATTCAACACAAATCATGAGGATTTTATGGTCACTTTAAATGGTAGCATATATACCATCCCAATAACTTAGGCCAACTGTCCACAAAATCATTATTAAAACAATTCTTTCTATTTTTTAGGAAGTATAATTACTTACCTATTTCCTATTATCCAGGTAAAGAAATGTTCTACAAGAACAAATTCAAACATAGATTGATTCAACATAAAATTGTCAAACTCAAGCATAGATTGGTAAAAAGGATAGGATTTTCCAATTCTCTCTGAGACCATCCTTCTAAAATTATAATCATTACCAACCATCCAAGCATACTTTGTTAGGTTTGACGATCTATTGATAATAGTCCATAGACAATTCCTTTTCTTATCCTCTTCATCACCATACACAATAATACAAAAATGCGAACAACTGTGATTACTAATTGTCTCATGAAGATGTTGATCAGACTCTTCAATATAAGAAATATCTACCAAGCTAGGATCCTAGACAAAAGAAATCCTCCCTAACAAGGATGAGTTGAACGGTTAGACAACCATTAATGATTGGTCCAGATTTTATTCATAATCTTTACAATCTTCATTCTTCTGATCTTTGTTTCAGAAAGGAAGTAAACATGAGCATGAACTTTCTTAAGTTCATCTAAAACTCTACTATGATAATACCCATTATTGTTATTCATTTTGAAACATTTTTGACTAGATACCTGCTAGCCTCAGTAATCTCTCCTTCCTCCATTATAGAGAATTCCAACTCTTTGAAATTGTTTGGAGAAAAAACACTTTGATATCAAGAAAAAATAATCTTGATTGTATCTATCTTTGTAGCACCCCTTGGAGGGGGTCTAGATCCATTTTAAAAGCTGAAACCCCATAACATCAATAGACACAATTTTAGAAATATTATTTGGACCATAGTAGAATAATTTACCATCAGTGTCAATAACCTTATTGAAATTTTCAATTTCATACAATTGAAACTTCCTATGCACCAAACTGCATGAATTACTTGTATACAATTGTCTACCCCTGGTGGATGTTACAAACCTACAAAAAACTTAGATACATTATTCACCTTACTCTTTGAAGGTAAACTACTACCAACATATGCTTTCCTAGCTCTACGGTTCCCTTTCATCTTAAATCGGTACATGATCCTTCTCACATATAGTTTTGACTAGAGGGACTATAGAACTATCCTACAAGATATCACCATTTTTGTTCTTAGGGATCCATGTGATTTTACTTTTAGTTTTTTAGGTTTCTCAAAAAAATTTGGTCAACCTGTTGGTTCTTGGCTAAAGGATCCATATAAGGGACATTTCTTAGGGATCCATTCATACTCAATATCAACCACATGATCGACGCCAATATCACTAAGCATAGAAAGTTTTAGTGGAAAATCTGAATCATTTGCCATTAACAACAACAACATAGAATAATCCAATCTAGAATAATTTTTTTGTCACCCTATCTAAATCAATTAGAGCTTTGAGATAACTACCCGTTCTTGAGAACATCAAGTTGTTTGAAAATTCAAGCAGATGGTTAAGAATTCAGATACATACATGAACTAAATTGAGGGATTCCTTTTATTATTTACCACCAATTTTCTAGGGTTTTAGAATGAGAGGCTTACCTTTCATCATACAAGGTTGATCCTCTAAAGCATGTTTCATATCCTCCCAATTAGGAAACCTATTAATGAATAGTCCATAGCTTCTTGTTGATATCTCGACGTATCCTTTGATATTTCAAAGCCATCCAAGGTGTCTCATGAAACTAGCTACATCGTAAGACCATTTCTCAACATAACTAGCTACATTGTAAGACCATTTCTCAACAATCTTCTCTACCTCTCCATTGCAGGTAAGGAAGTATCCCAGTGAAAAACTCTAAAGATATATTTTTGAGATGTTCTTCACCACTTAAACCTAATGTGAGAAGATTTGTCCATGGAAGGAAGTCACTCCTTACCATTCACCTCCACCTATGGCCCATTCCTCACAAATGTGGTCATTCTACTCTCACCGCCCCTAAGGATCTCTCTCATGCTCCCATCCCATTCAAACCATTGGAGCCATATCAAACTCCTTTATATCATCTATAATTATGAGAAAGGTACACATACAAACAATTATATAAGAATTACAGCTAATTCATTTTAATATCAAAAACTTGGAGCACTAGCTGTTGAGAACCATGGAATTAGATAGTAAAACTAGGATAGATCGAAAGATCATAATTTAATGGTTTCAAACCTATTTATTTGTATTTTTGTGACAATCCATTATTCATGAATCATGTAGATAAATGGATTTATTATTAATTTATAAGTAAAAGACTGATTAAAATAACCAGAAATATCCTCGCATTAGGGTTTACAAACTTAGTGCATGACACGGTAACTTGATCATTTTCACATATCCAAGCTCAAGCCACCAAAATCAACAAAGGTCACAAAAATACTAAAATACCTTTGTGGTGTGTGAAAAATATCAAATAGAGTGAGGGTACAAACACAAATCCAACACCTTGATTAAAATAGCTACAAATAGCATAGTTTCTGTGCTAAACCATCTATTAGAACCAATATCAAGTCAAAAACTCAACCTGCAAACACTATAGAAGATTTCTCCTAACTCCCTCAAGCAAAGAGATCCCCAACTTGATTTTGAGGTGGTTGGGAAAAGAAGATGGGTGTCCAACCATTATAGCACCATTATAGCAGAAGGTCAAACACCTAAATCATCATAAGGGCCACAAACCATGGGAGGATTGACATGCCTAAATTGCTCATCCAAAAAGGAGCAGATCTAGAGTAGTCAGACTCTTAAGATAGTAACCCGACACTTAAGCCCCCGCAACTATTTTATGTGGTCTGATGTAGTAATCGGGGTCGAACCACATGGACAAGGGTAGTAGGTGTTAAGAACACATGGTCTCACACTCATATACTCCAGATAACTAATGGTTTAAAAGGGCATTTCAAAGGAACGATCGTACTTATACCAAAGTAAAAGAAATAAACCAAAGAGAAGAAGAACAAAGCATAAAAAAATAAGATAGAAACAAAGATATGGAAGGGAAACTTGGATTGGGTTTCACCTACTATGACTTCTCACCAACGTAAAAACATCATCTCTCCCCCTCATATACTCTATCAAGATTACAAGCAATCACAAAGGTGTCTATTCCTCTCTCTCTCAATATGAGGATAGATCTAAGCCCAAGGACAACCTCTCTCTCAAGATGACTATCCAACAACTACAACGAGGAACATATGATCATAAGATTTAGAATTACAACATTTTCATGCATTCATACTACTCCATAACATGAGATCTTAGTGATACTACTCTTCCGAGGTACCAACGATCAAACATCATAAGATGGTAGCTAAGAATACAAGTGAAGCATTAAAATTGGTGCATGGAGATAATCTTGACGAGAGTATATATATATTAAAAAAGGAGAGACAATATACATGTTGGGAGAGCCATAGTGGCTATTCCCAACCCAAATTAAGTGTATAGCCATACATGTTCATGGGAAGCATAACGATACTACAAAATGATAGATACATCAAGTTCCACAAAGTGAGGAGGGAAGTATAGTGAGGTGGAAGTGATAGATCTAGATAGAGAGAAAAGAACGTGATACAACATGATACTTCTTCAGATCTAGATCTAGGAGGTTGATGGCGTGGATGTTATCCTTCTTCCAAAGAAGATGGAGCCTTCAATCTTCTCTCTCCTTAGCTTCTACCTTTAGAGATCTAAGACTGATGATGGATGGGAATGAGTCTGGAAAATGGTAGCACTTTGTGGTCCTTTCGGATTTGATGATTTGACAAGACATGTAGGTGGCCTATTTATAGGCATGATCTACTGACTTAACTCCTCAACTGCGGTAGAGGTTTGGTCTTGGTTGAAGCCTGATCGCAGTCGAGGCTTCATTTCCATCTTCTCCTCGGTTGAGGTTGGTTAAGTCTCCTTCTCAGTTGCAGTCTGGGTGTTGCACCCCTTTGGTCAGACCATAGTCTAAAACTCGGTCACGACTTCATGCCACAAGCGTGTGGACCACATGTGTGAGGGGCATGAGGCACTGTGGGTGTGAGGGGCCACGAGTGCGGGGTATTGAGGTGATTTTTTGGAGACCTTGACCGCACCGAGGCGATCCTTGATGGTCAAATGGGATGCGGTCGAGGTATCAACTATGACCTTAGCTCGATGTGACCCTACAACCATGGAAAAAGTGTGTAAGTGAGATACTTGGCATAAAGTGCTAAAATAAGTGGAAAAATCTATAAAAGGTATGCTAAGGGAGGTATAAAATATATGTGAAAAGTGCATAAAATGAGGTGTTATCAACTCCACCAAACTTAGAATCAAGCATGTCCTTAGGCTAAGTGTAGGCTCAAAAACATAGAGAGAAAGAGTAGATTTGTGTGACAAAATCTTTACAAAACTTAACACTACCGAATTATCTCATTCTTGCAGCAAGACTGTTGTGGTATGTTGCTCAACCCTAAAATCTTATCCCCCCCCACAACTAGAGTTGCAAAACTTCAACTTCTTTCCATTTCCTTTGGTAGAAAAGGTATCACCCTCTCAACATATCACCCCTTCCTGTGTTAGTTCACCAGCCGTACCAATACAACATCTCCCTGAGGAGTAGCTTTCACACTCTTTCTTTATTTTCAGTTGGCCCTATGCTAATGTGTTCGGGAAAAGCTTTAGGCTTTAAGTGTTTTCTTCCTCTCCTAAACTTTCTCACTCACAACTGTCCCAGGGACAGTGTTTCCCTTCAGGATTTTGACGTAGAGTCAGGTGGTTGTATGAGTTTCATTTAAGATTGGAGGTGGGTAGGTTTGGCTTCAAGCTTCCACTTACGGACACGACATATCTGCATTCATGAGTGAAGTAATACACTGACCGTGTGGAAACTCTTGGCATATTTTGGGCACAACTCGCATTGTAATTTTTTCTTTTCTTTTTGGCTTTTTATATCTCCTCTCTGGCTTGGGTTAGTGGGATTTATGCGGCCTTCTGGGCAGCCAAGCCTCTTTTAATCCCAAAGCGGGGATAGATAGACTCGAAAGAGGTAACTATTTCCTTCTTGATGGAGATGAGGATTTTCTGGTTGGATCTGTCAGGTTAGGGTCGTTGGTCAGGAGTACGGCTTTGTGAAGTTCTCTAGTTTTTAAAGGTTTTATAAGCTTAAGGTTATTACACACACAATGTCTTATTGCAAGAATGAGATAAAGTTGTATTACTATGCTTCTCATTTTACTTTTATATGCATTAGTTGCTCATATTGTTCTCTCTGTGAGACGATAGCATTACAACCGTTAGCAAGAAAATAGACAAATTTCTAAGGTAAATACACAAAAATGTAACTTGTAGCTAGATTTCTTTAAGCAATAAGCAAGAGCAGTTTGGTTGGAGCTTAAAATATGTACAAGTAAAGTTTTTTGAAAAAATTGAATGGTAAGATGGTGACAAAATTGTACCTCTCTATCCCATTTATGACTCCTCCCCCAAACTTATCCTTCACCCTGGCCCAAGGTGTCGAAATTTGAGTGAGACATATAAACGGGCTTTCTTCATTCCAGTTTGTCAATTTTGGAGGCCCACTTGGACTCTAGGAGCATGCTTGCATACACTCCTCACAACGGATGGTACTGTTCATATTGCATCCCCTCCACCTTTGTATCCAGATTGGCTAGGGCCGTCATCTAGGCTAAACAGAAGAAGCCACAGTCATTTAACAGATGCACCTGTTGAGGGCTCCTGTGGCAGAACTACATCTTAAAGTCTTTGTCCGCTATGTGCTTGTACCCTTTTCGGTGGATTTTTCGCATCTCAACAATCGCTTCAGCGCATGTGGCAGCCATTTCTTCGGTTGGTGTCTTTGCAGTTGTCATGTTTGTCTTTTTGTTTAGTGTGAAGGCTACGTCTAAGCTATTATATAACACTGTAGTCCTTTTGATAACGTTGACTACCAGCAAAGTTCAATGATTATCATGAAGTATAGGTAAGAAGATGTAGTTCAGGAGGGACATCACTGAGTGTTGTTGCAGGAATTATTTTTCACCTGATCTCTTGTTCTTCAGAATGTCATCCACCAATAGGAAGTATGCCATATATGCGTTTGGTATGTTGTCACCTAACAAATCTTAGTAGGCTGACATCCTGGTGACTGATAGGTACCCTCCTATTTTCAGCGTATTGTGGAGGTCATCCTTCAACACACAGATCCCGCCCCATTCGAATATAGCTTCTGGCAATGTGTCATATTCTTTCAAGGACTTCAATATCATGGTTAGGAATTCTACAAATAGGCTTATGCAGCTCCACCTGTCAAAGTCTTTGAAAGTGGGTACTATCTCTCAAGCCAGCCCGTCTAGTTTCTCTTCAGGCATATCATCTTCTTCTACTTTGCCTTCTCTAGTTGCCCTGCTATAAGTTGTTCATGCTTATCTTTTACCACTGGAGGCCATTTAAGTTTAGTGTTTTTGCATGTTTTCCACAGCTACACCAGTGTCAGTTTTTTGACCTTGTTTCCATGCCGCTACTCTAGCTGGTTTTGTTGGGTCAGTCCGCAAGGTCTTTATTTGTTCCCTCCAGGTAACCTTTTTAGGTGGAGGGATCTCTTCATGAAGTCTCCGCGGTATTGTTTCTGGAGGCATCGCTGGGTCACTGAAGAAACATTGGTCAAAGATAACCTCCATCGTGTACATACCGCGCAGCCCGTGCAGATCTTCCATGCATAAGTCTTCTAGCGGGATGCCCTTATTGATGGCTTCCATCATTCATAATACGATGAAGGCGCAATCCCCTGTTCCAGCCTCTTCTTGCGGGACCTTCTTGCATATTGAGAATAATTTCCATATTCCCTTAAATCTATCGTCTGCTGATTGTATCACTCTCTACAGACACATCGAAATTTTTAGAACATCCTGGCTTCCCTATCTTTGTATATTAGAGCATTACTATCCATCTTGGCTACACAACAATTGAACACTGTCATCTTTCGCTCATATAAATCGACGAAGATTAGTGCCCACTGCTTCACATTCCTTATGGGCAGGACCACAAACTTCATTTGTTTCCTGCTCACCACCTGTTTTAGCTCAGTCACATCAGCAACATTGTATTCTTAATTGTATAAGAGTCCTGCTAGATGTGTGGTACCGTTAAACACTGGTTGAACTTTGTATGGATGTAAGAACTCGTTGAGGAGGGTGACACATAGTACTTTGGACATCTTCTTGTGTACACATGCCATTTTTGTGAAAATTCCTCTAAAGTGTTCCCTAGCGAGATGTCAACCCTTGTTGTGGTATACAACGTCAGTTTTGGGAAGACTGTCATCTAGAATATCTGCCAAAATATGGACATCCTTGCATGTTATCCTTGATAGTGAAATCATGTCCATATCCACCATTTTGCAAGGAAGAGGAGGAGCCACCCCTAGTTCTGCTTTCTTGACTGGTGTGATTCACTTCCTTGCTGACTCGTTTGTCAAGAAAATGGTGAGCCCACCTTCCTCGTCATCTGAGGTGCCATCCTGTGCTGCCTTTAGGGGTGATTCCCCAATTGGATGTAGTCTTTCTATATTCATTGGCGTCTGGACGGTCACCTTATCTGCAATGCCCGTGGAAGCCTCTGCAACTATATTGTCTTTGACATTGCTTTCCTCAGACAGATGCCCCAGTTTGGCAGCGTTCAGTGCTGCTAACATTGTCTCCATTTTTCCATTGTAAAGATAGTCATTCTGTTCATTGTGGACTGGGGATTGCAGGAATCCATTGCACATGCCCATCCTAGATGTCAAGTCATCCAACAACTTATTTATATCTCTGAGTTCTCTTGACATGAGCTCTTCTGTCTCTATGCTCTCTGCTCTGGTGATGATAGCATATGTGGGTTCTTTTGATGCAGCCTTTCCTATAGTCGGGTTAGTTTGGTCTTCTTCTGGTCCCCCCTTCCCCTTATCTAATTTTGTTTTGTCCTCTTCAGGACTGCTGTTCAAATCGACCCCCCTTCACAATGTAGTAGTTTTCTTCAATTTGTTGTCTGTGGGAGTGTCTGACTATGGTGGTGCTTCCTTTGCTTGAGGTTTAGCTGTCGAGCCAGTCTTTACATTAGCACTTTCTTCTTTTGGCGTTGTACTTGCACCTATCCCTCCCACATTGTCGTCATCATTATCATCACCAGTTTGGAAGGCTCGATGAAGCTTGCGATGCTGAGGGACCCACCACACGCTTGCTCTTCTTCCTCTTCCAGTGGCTGTCGATCTCTTTGTGTTCGGCTTCCAGCTACTGGCAGTCTTCATCCAGGCACTTGCACTCCCTTTGGAGGTCATGCATTGCCACCTTGTAGCCACATTTTAAGTTCTCTCTATTGGCCCGTAGGGAGTCCCTCTCTCTCTTGAGGGCTACCATTTCCTCTGTGAGGGTCTTCAACACTCCCATCACAGTGTTCTAGGTGTTTAGCACCCCTTGCATGATCTGGGGTAGCGATTCGGTCCTCTCGTTCAATGACTGCACCTATGTGGTTAGCGTACACAGGGTGGAGGTTATGTTTAAATTAAATTTAGATGTTTGATGCATGTGTTGTCACAGTACATCAAACTTGTTACCCAATATATTTTTGAAGGTTGGAGGATGTTGTGGTTGTGACTCCACATATGTCGTGGATGCTCTTGGTTCCCCTGGTTGTGGAGTTGGCAGTGTCAGGTTGGGCACTCTATCCTCTGGTTGTCTTGATATTTGAAGGATCACTTCTGGAATTGCCAGTTCGGGTACAACTTCAGAGTCTTTCTCTTACTGGTTGTGTTCTTGTTTGCCCATTGCATGTTGTTCTACTGTTGCCGCTTCAAGGCGTGGACTTTTCCTTGTCGTGTCGTCCAGATTCACCTGGACATGTTGCTCTGTTATTTCTTAGTGAGATTGGCATACCTCGCTCACTATTGTTTCTACAAGTATGGGAGGTGAGGGTACCTTCAGAGTTGTGGGCTCGTCTAACACTTCTTTCTTCTTATTCCTTACTGCCAACTTTTTCTTTTCCTCTAGCTTCTTCTTCTCCATCTCTGTAGATTTGGCTTTATCGCTCTTTTCATCATCTACTGATGGCTTCTCCGTAGTGGTGCAGATGGCCCCTGAGTACATCTTATTGATGTCATCTTGGGTGGGCCGCAGGTTGTGGGCATCATAATACGCCATTTCTGGGAGGGGAAGGAGTTTCTTGGAGCAACTTTGTTTATAGTAGAGTTTGTCTCCCTTCTGTACCAAGATTCCTATGTTGACGAGGGACTTGATGTCGATCTTAATTTGTCCCTTTGTTACTTTGTACTTAATCAACACATCTACACTCATGAAGTGGTGGGCTATCTTCACGAACTGGACTCCCATGCAGAAATCCTTGGTCTCTTTGGATTCCCCTCCCACGACTGCTGATAGCCTTTCAATTAGGATTTTTCCAATGTTTACTGGCTTCTTGTTCAACATAAACCATATCATGAATAGGTCTCCCTTGTTTACTCCTCCTGTCTCTAATCTTGTGTATATCATATTAGCAATTATCTTCTACATCACCCTAATGAATCATGAGGTGATCATGGTAGCCTTGGAGTTCTTGGAGTTATGTTCGTCTTCTCCTGCCAGTTCTTTCCACATTTTGGGGCCGCTATATCTGATAGTTTCTTTTTCTCCAAGTGCGGTGGAGTAGGCTTGTGCTTCTATGGTTGTCCGTGTGAAGATGGTGTTGAGCATAGCCTTTGTAATTGTGTGAGACTTTCCTCCTAGTCTCACCTCCAGTTTAAATTCTCCACCCCCTTTTTGTGCTCTTCTTCCTTTACAGGGACTTTATCCAAAGAGGATAGAAATTCTGCTGTTAGTTTCTTCACGGATGGGGTTTCTGAGGTGCTTAGGGTGCGTAGGTTTGCACCCTCAAGGAGTTGGATAACTCTGTTGTAGATTCCCATTTTCTTGAATTCATCGATGTTGAGATACCTCATAGGCCTGAACACCTTGACTTGTAGCATCCAATCGTAACTTGACTGGTGCACAACATGTCTTGGCACAAATGCTAACCCATTCCGATTTAGCGTTGATCCCTCAGTCTCTTCTTCCTCTATGCGGACCATTTCTTTCTCATACCCCTTTGTTTCCTTTGCAACAGTTATCTTCATCTTTTTGGTGCGCTTGACCTCCTTGGGCTGAGCCTTCCTTTTCCCCAGGCTCTTTAGTTCGGCCTCTGTAGGCTGGTATTCTGAAGTCTCTGTCCGAGGCGTACCCTGTGATGCCTATTACTCTTCTGGAGTCTGATGACCCAGGATGCACTGATACTTCTCCATGGTCAGCTGTAGTTGTAATCTTCTTGCTGGCGGCAGGCTTGTATCACTCTTTAAGGCTGCTTCTATCTTGTCCAGGATTTGTTCGATTCCCTTTAATGATGTTGCCCTTTTGAGCAATGATTCGCTAGTTGAGCCCAAAATTTTGAAAATTTTCAAATTATATCATTGCCATGGGGTATTGATCTTTAACCCACCTTCATTTATTATTTTATTCTATTATCATGTGTATGTATAATTATGTTGTATTTTTTATTTTTCTCATGACACCGCGATCGCGATCTTTAAAAAAAAGATGGACCTCGACCGGGGTCCAGGCCGCAACTGAGGTGTATAGATCAAATAATGGAACTAAGTTAGACAGACCGTGGTTGAGAAGAAAACAAGAACAACCGCGACTGTGTTTGAAAGATTCATGACCTAGTTATGCCCTCGACCCGCGATCGTTCCTCAGCCAGTTGTTGAGTAAGAAAGACACCGCAACCTACGGTTAGAAGAAGTAAAAACAAGGGTGACCACGTCCGCGGTCAAAAGAACCTCAGTAGGGTCTCGACCACGACCCACAGTCAGCATGCAAATGAAATTTGTTCGATAAGTACAACAACCCGCAATCATCAGGTGATACAACGATCGTGATGACGGCAGAACTAGAGGTCCTGCTCCATTGAAGGTGACCGAACTAGAGGTCCAAAACCTCGTTCGATAGGTCGCATGTCCAAAATGGGTTTTAAACCCTAGCTTTAGGTAGTGATGATGTAGAAACCGACAGGGCTGCGACAGTTGCCACAACGGTTCTTGAATCAATGAAGTTGCTACATACTCGAGAGAAATGGCAAGGAACAGATGTATCGGTGATTGAGAATTGATTGAAAATGAATACCTCGATGGAGTGAAGATTTTTGGGAATCACGGAGGAAGTTGGAGAAGAAATGGGTGCAGGGAGTGGCGGAGATGCTCCTTGTCATCATAGGATAGGACCCTGGCTGGTCGTCGTCCTTGTCATCGGTGTCGTCAAAGAGAATCAGGCATTTAGTTCGTCAGTTCGATAGAATCTGAGATTAGGTCGAGAAGAATGACGTTTCAAGAGTTTTAGTATATATATGATGGGTACCGCGACCCGGGGTGTGGGCGATTTCCTCCTTGGTATGGACCGTGACTGCGGCCTATTAAGACCTTGAGAGAAACACTACAACAAAAAGACTCATTAGTGGCATTTAATTAATTAGCATTTGTTAAAAAGCCTCTATTCTTATGTCTATAGTGGCATTTTTTATTCAAATGCCATGTGTACTTAATAGATACAACGAACCTTGTCAATGCGGGCATTTCTATACAAATGCCACTAACTCTTCTTCGTTTAGTCATACATTTCCTACTTCTAACTCCAAATTTTATTTCATTTTAAGTTTGGCGCTTCTTATGCAAACTTTCATTTTCATTTGGCGCTCCATCTGTGGGCGGGACTATCTCCGTTACTTATCTCCCAAGCCCTAATACTTATGTTGACTCACGTTTATGTTCTCCTGGTCTCTCTCTGCCGGCCTAACATTCCGTCCGATCATCATGTCTCCTTTGCGTTGCCAGGATGCCAAAGATGTCGATGCCATTGGGATCACACGCGCTCCAAGTTTATGTCTAGATCACACGATATAGTCAGGATCGCAAGCCAACACCTTGATCAATTATAGTAGTTATAATTCCTAGTGTCCGTTGCAAACAACAAGACTTTCACGGCGGCATATGATACTTGCTCTAGTCATCTCCTCCTTTTGAGTCAGCGCCATCTTTTTGCTTTCATTTTCTAATCACTTTTTCTTTACATTGCCAGCCTCGCACTCGACCTCTTATTTGCATGTTCCTGGATGCAGTTTTAGCGTAAGGTTGGACACGGATGTTTAAGCTAGGAGTAAAGACAACACAGCGGGAAGGATGGAGAATCTTGTTGGGTTGGTGGAGAAAAGAGATGAGAACAAGATGCCAAGACGTTGTAATTTTCCTGTAGGTTGCCTGTTCTTAATCTATTTATTCATTTGTTTCAAATAACTACGTTTTATAGTTGAATCGTAATCTTCATGGTTATTCTCAACTTTATGCGCATGGCGTGTTTGTCCAAATGCCTAATGTGGATTTATTGCCTAGGAACAAGATATTAAGTCTTTTCTTATCACAAGGGAGGTTCCTTACTAATTGACGATTGAAGTATGAACTTGAAGTATGAGAATTAAGAGTGCGGAATATTTCAAGTAGCCTTAAACAAGTACTGTTAGTCACTAAATTTGACCATATTTTAATTAAAGTAATGTTATATTACGGGAATTCTCTTCTATATTCTTCTATTTATCTACTAACATCTGATAGTAGATGTTTCTTTTAGCAAAGAGAAGGTGTAGGGGTCTCAAAATCTAGTTTCCAGTTGTCTATGGTTAGACAAAAACTTGATTGATGTAAAATAGTCCCTCTCAAAACCTATCTGGAACTCAACTATTTTGCAAGGCAAATATACCCGGAACATGACCAGATTTTATAATTTTTAACATGTTCCATACGTTAAATTGTATAATTTTGTTAATTACTCATGATATATAATACTTAATGTCTGACTAGAACTTGAATTGTATAATTTTGTTAATTACTCATGATATATAATACTTAATGTCTGACTAGAACTTGAATTGTCTAATTTTTCAACCTAGAGTTGATCATGATTGAAAATATCACCACCTAGAATTGACCCATTTTCAAATTCGACATCAACATCTAAACAAAAAACTGACTCAGAATGACAAAATAAAAAATCAAAATTATTTTTTTTCCCGATAAGACAAAATTGGGTTCATAGGTTTAAATAGAGTTTCACAGTCCTAACTAGGCATAATGGCTCACTTCTTGATGGTAGAAAAATGAATAATTTGTAATGTCGTTAGTTTTCTTCATTTCCTATAGGTTTTCAATGTTATACTTGTTTTAACACTATTCATATATGATCGTTTTGACTTTATTATTTCACTTGCATTTCAAACATACCTGGTTGCATCTTATGGACAAAAAGGATTCATCCGCACAACACTACTTCCTTAAAAAAATACTAAAGGGCATTGGATGATATGGTCTAATCGTCCAAATAGTGACAATGAATGTTTCTTTATGGTTATAAACACGTTAATGAATCAGGAACCTCATATAGAGGTTAAAATCTCATTCATATGAGAAAGTTTGTCATAGACCTTCATTTATTTAATGCCACAGAAAGGCTTATTTTGCATTGGGGAACTTTAAGCTTTCTAGGTTTTGTCCAACAATCCTGGCATGGAGTTTAGACATGTTTTACAATTGGTTTATACTTCGTTCTCATGTTTAAAAAGCCTTTAGCATCTTCGTTGTACATATACTCATCATTACCTACATTGGAGGACACATACTGAAAATGTTGTTCTTAGTTCTATCATCAAAGTAGTGTAGGATGAAGCTAGCATCCTATTTGCCATTTAGTTCTCTCATCAAATTGACTCATAGGTCTTTCAGTTCTTTGAAGACCACATTGTTTAGTTGTATCTCTATATATACTGGTTATATGTTTGATCCGTTTAGCCTTCCTTGCAAATGAAATCACCATTTATCGCCATTGTTCCTATATTTTAGTTCAAATCCTATCAATGTATATTAATAAATTTCCACAAACAAGATCATCTCGAAATGTCAACACATTTGCTATGCTTATATAAGTATTAGTTGAAATTTTAGTCTAATAATCAGTCTAGTAATGACTCACTAGAAGATTCTATCATGTTGGTAGACTCAACCAAGGTGTTAATCAATATTGCAAAGGAGTTGAAGCTCTCTAGATGGAGATAAATAGGGCATCAAAACATTCTTTCTAGGTTAGAAAGGAAACAATAATATGAGGGGTTCAAGGTGGTCTTCATTCTTGTAGCTGGAACAGGCATATGCACTGATTCAAGATGAAGAACATCTTTATTTATGTTTACCTTGATACAAACAATCATCTTTCAGCTGGCACAAGAATGGTGGAAGCATCATGTCAGCCTTCATCATGAGGATATTGTTGGTCTTTTAGCAGGAATAGTGTACAATGCCAGATCACTCGTCATGCTAAACCAACAATATAAGTCATCCTCCACTGCGACCTTTGTCCTATAGAAGCAATAATGGACCATTTACATACCATCAATGAGGTAAGAGACAATAGCGGCCTCCTCTTCTCACAAATCGATCCCTCTCCACTAAAATCTTTTATTTTTCTCTACTTTTGGTGTTGTTTTCCTACTTCTCCACTATACAGTAAACCAACCAACAACCTTCGATTAATGGAGACCCATATTCTTTGCAATTCTCATCCAAAACTAGTAGGGGATTGTGATCTTAGATTATCCTTGTTAAATTTTGAATTGATCACTAATGGTTAGATTGAAACCAGTGTTAGTAAGATCAACCTAAAAATTGTCTTGGAATATATATGCTTCTCAATGATTAAATAGGAAACTACCTTTCTTGTGAATTGGGTTTAACATTGCATTAAAATCCCACATCACTATCCTTTCTTATCATTGTGTCTGTAGAGATAGAGGAGTATTAACTGACCCAATTGCCAACATCAAAATAGCAACATAGGTGACCTAGTGTAGGAGGAGAGCCCATGATGTTCTTCATTTGTGTATCATAAAGACTAGAGTACCAATTGATACTCCTTAAAGTTAGTCATCCTTACTTGACATCCATGGTTTTAGATTAGGATTTTGGATATTTATAATTAAGTATCTTTGTTAATCCATGTTTTGTATGGAAAAAGAATACAAACATCTAAGTTTGACTATCATTTTGTACGACACTATTGTGCTTTGTGATGTATGAGGTTGTAACTTATTACGATGGGTAATATGCCTTTTAGTGTAAATGTAATTAGACTTGAAGTGCTTCATATTTTGTCTATAGTTATCACTTCATATTTGTCTATAGTTTTTTAGCATACCAACACTTTTCACCTCATTGGCTCCATGTTAAGGTATTATTTAAGAGGCTATGAGAGCCTCACCAAGCTACTTGGAAAGTCTATCCACCCTATGCCTAGATTGGTAGCTAGCAAAGTAAAACATCGGGAACCATCCCCTTAACAGTCCTTTATGATGTGGCTCAGTTGTGGGATATGAAGAACAAACTTGTGAGCATCAGATAGTGTTCCTACAACAATAATCCTATTTAATGTTGAAATTATGTCTCCTCCTTCTAGCTTTGATAATGCATAGAATTGATGAGTGGTATGCACACTAATCACAATATTGTCTAGTTTTTCAGTATACTAACTAGATTTGTAAATGATCATCTGATTTCTCCACACTCAACAACACTTAATTAGGAGTCTATTATCAATCATATTCAACAAGATTTCACTCCCTCCATGATTTTTGAAAGGCAAACTTTCATCTAAATTATTGCATTCAAATCTTTCTTTCTTAGATTATGAGTTTGAAACCAAATATGATGATCCCCTCATCCACATGTTTTGAATCCACACACAATAAGTTGAAATCTCAAGACATTTTCTACAGAAATAATCATTTATTTATGTATTCATGGTGACATTATGTTTATCTATTGTACCTCTTCAAGCAAAATTTTCATCATTAATTGTTGTCATAATCAAAATTAGTTTCTTTTTTAGTTTTGTCATTCATATCTATGATTGTTCCTTTCAGGTTCCAACAGGTGGAATCCCATCTCTTGAGAATGCACATACAACAAGTTTGAAACCAAATATGATGATCCCCTCATCCACATGTTTTGAATCCACATACAACAAGTTGAAATCTTGAGCCATTTTCTACAGAAATAATCATTTATTTATGTATTAATGGTGACATTATGTTTATCTATTGTACCTCTTCAAGCAAAATTTTCATCATTAATTGTTGTCGTAATCAAAATTAGTTTCTTTTTTAGTTTTCTCATTCATATCTATGACTGTTCCTTTCAGGTTCCAACAGGTGGAATCCCGTCTCTTAAGAATGCCCATCCATTGGGCACCATCTCAGATGCACCATGGGGTTCAACTCTCAACTTGCTAATTTCATACACATATAGACTACTGATGGGTTCCAAGGGCCTTCAAAGGTGCTTGTCATGAGCCCCTATCAAGGTAGACATATATCTTTTCATTAGCATGTTAATTATTCTTATAATGATGGATCACTTTTTTGGTGATATAGTCTCTACGACGCATTCACAATGTCTCCTACCAAGATGCCTAATATTGAATCTTCTATCCAGCTTTGTGCCATGTAGTAGTTCCAACAAACAACACACTAAAAGAGTATTCTTCTCATCTTTAGTTTGTATTGTGTGGACATAGAAAGTCCTTGAGGTAGATATATGAACCTGTATTAATTTGATTTTACATATCTCGACCTTTAGTTAACCATATGTCTTGGTTTCACACAGGTGAGAGTTTTTCTTGATAATACTTAAAAAAGCATATGGGATGATCCTAGTGGTTATCCTTCCTCCATTATATGCTCAAGAGGTACCTCCACACAAAAAATATCGTGTTGGATTTGCTAGTCTCGTCAATATTATACTTCCTACTTTGAAGGTTCTTCAATGTTGATAAGATTGTTTTTATTATTTGATGGAGCTCTAAAGACGACCTGCATAAAAGTAGATAGTTATATCAAGGAAGAGACAGATCCAAGGATGTAGAATTTAGTGTATTGAATAGAAAAATATAGTATGAAAGAGTATCTTGTGGGTGTTGTATTCAATACAAGGGGCAAGATAAAATGTCCTCTCCATGTAATTTGCATTTAATAATAAATAAAAAGATGCGTACTTTTGAAAATCTGAGTTCGAATTGCAATTGGTGTTCAATTAGAAATCCTGGTAATGAACTAAAATCTGAATGATTAAAAGCCATGAAATTGTCATCATACACAACTAGCATGTCATTAGTGGCACTTTTTGTACGCCATTATACTCAATAAGAATAGTTTTTGACAACATCGTAATACACAATAGTGGCTTTTGTATAAAAGCCAATTGATGCAATACTGGCATTTTCATAAAAGCCAAATGATGTATTAGTGGCATTTAATAAAAGCCATTAAAACCAAACATTTAGTGGCATTTACAACTTATGACACTATCTCTCTAGTGGCATTGGTACTAGAGGCATTTTTTAAGTGTCAAAAAATGCCACTAAACACCTTTAGTGGCATTTATATTTTTTAGTGGCATTTGTTAAATGCCACTAGTAAATGCCACTAGTGAGTATGTTTGCTGTAGTGAAAGTGCCATGGGTCACGATGTTTGTCCTTTTTGAGCTAGATTGTCACTGCAACCGCGATCCTGACCGACTGTGGCCCTTCAAAGCAAAACACCTTGAAATCAAAAGAAAAACTTGTGGGTCCAAACAAGCCATCTTTGGATAAAAGACATAAAATATTTACACTCTTTTTAGAAAAGGGAAAATTGAAATATAGGGAAAACTAGATGTACTTAGCTCATAACACTAGAGCACAAAATAAAGGAAAACATGAAACATGAAAAACAACAAAGCTTGGATTAACTTCCAAGCAGTGCTTGTTTAAAGTCTTTAGCTTGACTTTCTCTTTCATCCTATCTTTATTATCTCCCCACAGATGTAGTTTTTGCCTCATTCATTCCATTTGTTGCCGAGCTGGCCTCCCCCAAACTGAGTTCTGACCTCCTCAGAAATGCTTTGTCTTCATAGTACCTTTTTATTCTGTGTCCATTTACCTTAAAAGTTCCTGTCTTCTCCCCTGATATCTCCATTATCCCTGATGGGTATATCTTTACCGTAGAAAATGGGTCTGATCATCTCGTTCTAAGCTTTCCAGGGAATAACCTGATACTTGAATTAAATAAAAGCACTTTGTTCCCTTCGTGAACATCTTTGTTCTTCAAATGCGCATCATGCCAAACTTTCATTCTTTGTTTATAAATCCTTGCATTTTCATAGGCATGAAGTCTCAATTCTTCGAGTTCTTGGAGCTGAAGGAACCTTTTCTGTCTAGCCTTATCAAGGTCCATATTCAGAAATTTTATGGCCCATAGAGACTTGTGCTCTAGTTCGAGTGGTAGATGATAGGATTTACCATAAATCAACCTGTAGGGCGTCATCCCTATAGGTGTTTTGTAAGCAGTTTGGTAAGCCCAAAGTGTGTCATCTAGCTTCATTACCCAATCTTTCGTTGTGCGGATCACAGTCTTTTCCAAGATTTTCTTGATTTGTCTATTCGATACTTCCACTTGCCCCGATGTCTGGGGGTGGTAAAGATTCGTGACCTTGTGCTTCACCCCATACTTTCTTAGCAAAGCTTTGAATTGTTTCTCACCAAAATGTGATCCTATGTCACTTATGACTGTGCGTGGTACTCCAAAGCGTGGGAAACAAAAAGCTTTATCACATCCTTGGAATCACAAGTTTGAGTAGTGACTACTTCAACCCACTTGGAAACATAATCAACATCAATGAGGATGTATTGATTCCCTTTTGATGGCGAGAAAGGTCCCATATAGTCAATTCCCCAAAAATAAAAAATTTCTACTTCTACCCAATATGCCATGGGCATCTCGATCCTCCTGCTTATATTTCTTGTTAACTGACATTCTTTGCATGATTTGACAAAAGAAGACGCATCCTTGAAGAGTGTGGGCCAATAAAACCCAAAATGTAGGAACTTTGTTGCTGTCCTATCCCCACCATGGTGCCCACCATAAGGTGACGAATGACACACTTTTAGGATCAATGTCACCTCCTCTTCTGGTATTCACCGACGATATAGATTGTCAGAGCATCTTTTGAAAAACAACAGGTCATCCCAGTAGTAATTTTTCAAGTTAGAAAATAGCTTCTTCTTCTGGTTGTATGTGATTTCCCATGGCATCTTCCCACAAGCTAGATAGTTACAGATATCTACAAACCAGGGTAGTATCTTCTCATCAGACTGAGCCATTAGTAGGGCTTCATCAACATATTTTTCATTCACTGGTAACTGATTCTCTTCGTCAAAGACTATTATGGACAAATGGTCTGCAACCACATTCTCCTTCCCTTTCTTGTTGATGATTTCATGATCAAACTCTTGCAACAACAACACCCATCTTAAAAGTCGTGGTTTCATATCCTTCTTCTACATCAAATATTTAATTGCCCCATGGTCTGTATATACTTTCACCTTCGATCCTATTAGGTATGATCTGAATTTATCAAAGGCAAATACAATGGCCTGCATTTATTTTTCCGTATTTGTGTAGCTTACTTGCACCTCGTCAAGCATCCAACTCTCATAATAAATTACATGATGTTTCTTGTCCTTTTTCTATCCCAAGACAATGCCTATTGCATAGTCACTGACGTCACACATGATTTCAAAGGGCAATTCCCAATCCGGTGCTTGAAGAATTGGTGCCGTTGTTAGCGCTCTTTTCAGTGTATTGAAGGCATCCAGACATTCACTGGTGATTTCAAAATCAACATCTTTGAGCATAAGATTATACAAAGGCTTTGAATTTTTTAAGAAATCCTTTATAAACCTCTTGTAGTATCCTGCATGTCCCAGAAAACTTCTCACTCCTATTATAGACTTTGGCAGTGGAAGCTTTGAGATAGCTTCAATCTTACTCAAGTCCACTTCAATTCCCTCCTTCAAAATCTTATGACCTAGGATGATTCCATCTCGTACCATGAAGTGACACTTCTCCCAATTCAGAATGAGATGTTTTTCCTCACATCTTTGTTACGGGTGCATTGCACAGTCCAAATGACATTCTTCTGAAAGCATGTGTGCCGTAGATGCACGTGAATGTTGTTTTCTATTGATCATCTGGGTGGATGGGTACTTGATAGAATCCTGAGTATCCATCTAGAAAAAAAAATAATCATGATAGGTCAACCTTTCTAGAACTTGGTTGATGAATGGCAAGGGGAAATGATCCTTTTTGGTGGTTGTATTTAGCTTGCGGTAATTGATGCACATGCGCTAGCTTGTCACTATCCTTGTAGGGAGTTCATCTCCATCTTCCCCTCATACGGTCATCATTCCTCCTTTCTTGGGTACAACATGGATGGGACTAACCCAATTTCTGTTGCTTATTGGGTAGATGATTCCAACATCATGTAGCTTTATAACTTCTTTCTTCACAACCTCTTTTAGCATTTGATTTAGCTTCCTTTATGGTTGAGCCAATGGCTTGGCTATCTCTTCAAGGAAAATTCTGTGCATGCATAAATCTGGGTTAAGATCTCTGATATCCTCCACAGAATACTTTATAACTTTTCTATGCATCCTCATCTCGTATAGAAACTTTTCCATCTGGTCATCTGATAAATTGGCATTGACAATTACTGGATTCCTTTCTTCTTCATCTAAAAATTTATATTTCAACCCTTCTGGAAGAGACTTCAACTCTTGCTTGGGCTTCGACGCTTCCTTCTCCTCGGCCATCTATTTCATTGAAGCATACTTCACGGTTTCAATTATTTCTTCATCATCGCTGGATTCTTCTTCTGATTCGTTCAAATAATCTAAGATTTCCAAAACTTCTTGACTTTCCATGGAAGGATCTTGGCTATTTAGGTCTCGCATTAGTGGATCTATGATTGCTTTATCTTCTTGCACTTCCTTGAAATACTAATTATAGCTGTCCATGAAGTAGGCCGACTCAGATAGAGATGGTCCCCTCATGGCATCGTGTACTCTAAAATCTAAGTGATCGTTCCCTACTCATAGTGTGATAATTCCTTCAGCAACATCTATCAGTGCTCTCCCTATTGCAAGAAAAGGCCTTCCAAATATCATAGGGCATCTGGAGTCTTCGACTGTGTCTATTATCACTATATCACATGGTATGAAAAATCTCCCAACTCTTATCGGCACATCTTCTACTATTCCCAATGGCCTTATGAAGGTATGATCAGCTAACTCGATCCTCATCCCCATCTTTACCATGTCTGTCAGCCTAAGCCTTTGGGCTAGAGTCAGGGGCATTAGACTTATGCTTGTTCCCAGGTCAACTAATCCTTTTCTCTCCACATTATCTCCAACACAGAAAGGTATGTTGAATGCTCCAGGATCTTTCTTTTTGGTAGGTAGCTCTGCTTGAACAAAAGCACTGGACATTTTTGCTAACTGGGCATTCTTACTGTGATCACCTCTTCTTCTCTTTGCAATCAGATTTTTAAAGAACTTTGCATAGGTTGGCATTTCTTCTATCGCATCAAGAAAGGGCACATCTAGGTGAAGTTTCTTTACAACTTCCATGAATTTTTCATACCTCTTCTTCAAGTGTGCTTTTATTAGCTTATAGGGGAAATGAATTATTGGGGCGTATGGATTTTTCTTTGAAAGAACATCTCCCAGAGGGTCTGAGTCCTTTTTCTCTCCTTCCTTCTTCTTTTTAGGTGGTCCTACTTCTTTACCATGGTCAGCTTGTTATTTCCTTCTTGATTCTTCTATTGCCTTTTCATTCTCAGACTATTGATCATCATGACTTCTTTCTTCCTCAGTGTTGTTGGTTTTAACATTCTCCATCATTTTCCTAGATCAGAGAGTAGCCATTTTGGCAGTCTCGATATTCGACAGGATCTTTCCTAAAGGATTTTTCATTAACTCGGTCAGCTGTGCAAGTTCCTGATCAACCTGTCTCCGATGAGTTTGCATATCCACCATTTGAGTTTGCATGTTAGTTAGCACTCCCGAATTCATGAGAGAACTTTGATCCAGTTGATCATTCACCGATGCTAGCCTCTTTGCAAAGTCGAAAAGTTGAGCAATTATGTCAGCTTGGTTATTGTCCTTTGCTTGGCTCGACCCTAGGTCTTGTCCTTGTCCTTGCCTGCTCACATTTTTGTTCTGGCCTTAATAGTTGTTTTTGTTCAGTTGGTAGCTAGTTGTCTTGGTGTGTTGTGTTGGCACCCCTTTCTTCTCAAACCCTGGGGGAGGTTTAGATGAACTACCCAGCTGATGTGCGTTCTCCGCAATGTCCTTGTTGTCGTAACTAAACCCAGGGTGGTCTTGTCGCTTGAAGTTGACATAGGAGACATTCTGCATATCTACTTCATTTTGTCTTTCGTCACTTTCCTTGGGCATGGTATAGATACAATTATCGATCCCATGATCTCCTTCTCTACATGTGACACACTTCATGACCTTCTCAGTATGCTTCTTACCCTTAGAACTAGTATCTTTCACCTATTTGACATCATTTGCTATTTTTTGAATCTGTGTTGTTATTGTCTCCAAGGCCTTGGCTTCAATAGATGGTCTGTCAGACCCTACTTTCTTCATTAATCGCCTATCATTCCTGTCATAGTCTATGCCTGCTTGCATTGCAACCATGTTGTTTATTATCTTGATGGTTCTGCTCGATTTCTTTCCAAGGAAGTCACTGCCAGTAGCTGCTCAGTTTCTTTCCAAGGAAGTCACTACCAACAGCTATGTTCAATGAAGTCCTCTCAGTAGGAGTCAGTCCATTATAGAAAATGGTCATGAGGAACCCCTTACGGTAATTATGGTGCGGGAAATGCCTCTGGTACTCCTGGAAGCATTCCCATGCTTTGTGCATGTTCTCTCTTGACTTTTTTGCAAAATAAGTGATCTTCTACATGTTGTAGATAGTCCTCTTGGTAGGATAAACCTTAGTATTGAAGGAATTTGCCAGGGGTATCCACCCATCTATGGACTGGTAGGGGAGATTGAGGTACCATGATAGAGCCTTATCTTGAAGAGATAAGTTGAAGCCTTTACAATATATCACTTATTGCGGGACTCCCCTCATCTTGATGGTATCACAGATATTTTTAAAGGCATTAAGGTGGTGGTATAGGTTTTCACTTCTCAAATTCCCATGGAAAGGTTTATTCTGGATCATCGATATGATAGCTGGTTTCAACTCAAAGTTTGCTGCGTTGAAGTGCGGGATGACAATCGGGCATCTAGATTCATTGACCATAGTTGTTGCCAGTTCTCTAAGAGTCTTCCCCTCTTCATCATCCTCATTGTCGCTGTCCCGATCATCACACTCTCATTCATTGTCACAATGGTTGTGATGGTGCCTTCTTCATCATTGGTAGCGTCATTCTTCATCGCATTGATCTTCTTTACGACGATCTTCTTCCCAACATTCTTCTTTACGTTGACGACTGTCTGAGTAACGACCATCTTTGTCTTTGTTTGAACCTAGCGATGGTGGGGGGTTATGTTGAATCCTCGCGTTCGAGTCGTCCCCAGTGAGAGTACCATCCATGTGAGGTGGCATGGTGACTCAAGGTTAATGAGAAAAGTCGAATGAGTCTACTTCCCTCTGGGTTCCCTGAATAGACCACGCAATCAAGTTAGGAAACTGGACATGTGAAATGAACTATTCTACACAAACATAGGGTAGCAGACTTAATGTGACTATGCGGTCAAGCTTATTACTAAGCTTGAGGCATGGGATTATAGTGAGTGGACTCAAGTTCTTAGCAGTGCTGTTTTGACTTGTCCCTGACAATGGTGCCATAATGTTGACTGACCAAAATTGTGCATCCAAAAAGGAGTGGATCTAGAGTAGTCAGACTCTTAAGATAGTAACCCGACACTTAAGCCCCCACAACTATTATATAGGGTCTGATGTAGTAGTTGGGGTCGAACCACAGGGACAAGGGTAGAAGGTGTTAAGCAGACAAGGTCTCACACTCATATACTCCAGATAACAGATGGTATAAAAGGGTGTTCCCAAAGGAACGATATTACTCAAACCAAAGTAAAAGAAATAAACCAAAGAGAATAAGAACAAAGCGTAACAAAATAAGATGGAAACAAAGATATGGAAGGGAAACTTGGATTGGGTTTCACCTACTAAGACTTCTCACCAACATGCATACATCATCTCTGTCCCTCATATACTCTATCAAGATTACAAGAAATCATAAAGGCGTTGATTCCTCTCTCTCTCTCTCTCGAGATGAGGATATATCTAAGCCCAAGGACGTCCTCTCTCTCAAGATGACTATCCAAAAACTACAAGGAAGAACATATGATCATAAGCTTTAGCATTACAACATTTTCATTCATTCATACTACTCCATAACATGAGATATTAGTGATACTACTCTTTTGAGGTACCAACGATCAAACATCACAAGATGGTAGCTAAGAATACAAGTGAAGCATTAAAATCGGTGCATGGAGATAATCTTTATGAGAGTATATATATATATTCAAAAATGAGAGACAATATACATGTTGGGAGGGTCTTAGTGGCTACTCCCAACCCAAGTTCAGTGTTTAGCCACACATGTTCACGGGCAGTGTAACAATGCCACAAATGATAGATACATCAAGGTCCATGAAGTGAGGAGGGAAGTACAATGAGGTGGAAGTGATAGATCTAGATAGAGAGAGAAGAACATGATACAACACAATACTTCTTCAAATCCAGATCTAGGAGGTCAATGGCGTGGATGTTCTCCTTCTCTCAAAGAATATGGAGCCTTTAGTCTTCTCTCTACTCAACTTCTACCTTTAGAGATCTAAGACTGATTGGATGGATGGGAATGCGTCTGGAAAATGGCAGCACTTTGTGGTCCTTTCAGATTTGATGATTTGACAAGACGTGTAGGTGGCCTATTTATAGGCGTGCTCCACCGAATTGACTCCGCATCCGTGGTCAAGGTTTGGTCTTGGTCGAAGCCTTATCTCGGTCGAGGCTTCATTTCCATCTTCTCCTCAGTCAAGGTTGGTTTTAGTCTCCTTCTTAGTTGTGGTCTGGGTGTTGCACCCCTTTGGTTAGATCATGGTCTAAAGCTCGATCGCGGCTTCATGCCACAAGCATGTGGACCTTGGGTGTGAGGGGCATGAGGCACCGCGGCTGTGAGGTACTGAGGTGATTTTTGGAGACCTCGACCGTGTTGGGGTGATCCTTGATGGTTGAATGGGCCGCGGTCGAGGTGTCAATCGTGACCTTGGCTCGATGTGACCCTGCAACCATGGAAAAAGTGTGTGAGATACTTGGACTAAAGTGCTAAAATAAGTGGAAAAATCTATAAAAGGTATACTAGGGGAGGTTTAAAATATATGCAAAAAGTGTATAAAATGAGGTGCTATCAAGGAAAATGCTACCACTACTTATTTGAAAGAACACAAGAAAAACCATGTAGAAATCAGTTGATAACAAGGTCAAAGGTAGCCCAATTTGTGAGAAGTTCCAAAATGGAAGAAGCATGAAAAAGGCAAAAGAGGAAATACTTAAGGTATCAACAAATTGAGATGTGGAAGCTTTATGAGATCCTAAAAAAGAGTTCTAGACCAACACTAACTCTTGCATTGGCTTGTAACTTTGACACAAACCTTCAGTGGGTACTACGTAAAAGCTAATTTTAGATTTGGGTTGCGGAAAAAAGGAGAAAGTTTGGTTGTTTTTATCAATTGTTAATCATCTAGTAGTTCTTTTGGAATGCTTTAGTCATCATTAAAACAAGGGTTTAGTCAATTTAGACCTTGAGTTAATACTTTGAATAATCATTTGTGTGTTCCTCGTCACCTATATACTAGGAACCAGCTAGATATCCCTTTCATGATTTGTTCCTCCCTTCACATTGGAGAAAAGACAAGTGAAAGTCAATACAAGTGCACATTTTTAGAATATGATGTAAATCCATTAGAATCATGTTGTAAACCACTTGTAATGATTGTATAACTTGTAATTAATCTTATAAAAAATGAGGAGCACTTAAATTGAATATTTAAGCACTTTAATGACATTTTCCAACATTCATTACATGCACTTTATCGGTCGAGTTACAATCTCGACCGATCATTGATGGATTTTGAGAATGTCATGGTTCAGTCGAGTTGCCACTTCACAAAACGCAACAGATCCCTATACTAGAACAAAACCAATTTAAGTGATCGGTGGAGTTTCATCCAGGATAAACTTGACTGATTGGTCAAATTAGCTTTGTCACATAGTGCATTCGGTCGAGTTACCTTTATAGAAACTCGATCGATTGCGCTATACAGAAAAGTATAGAGAAGTGTTTCTAGCTGTTGTGGAGTTGCAACAATAAAAAATATATCCGTTGCAAGCCACAAAATGGCTAGTTTTCATTCTTAAGTGTTCCCAAAGGCTAAGAGGCACCCCCGACTATAAATAGGACCCCTTGGGCTTCATTCTAAGGTTGAGCATTCAAGCCAAGCACTATGAAGGTCCCTATTCTATAGTTGATTGATCCTACAACCTCCTCTCTCTCTCTCTAAGCTTAATCACTTGCTATATCCATTTTAGTGAGTAAGAGATTTGTAAGAGAGCTCATCCTACATGTATATCTTGTGAGTCTCTCACTTCCACCACCTCCCTATCTCTCATTTCGACCATGATGATGAAGGTTCTCTCTCTTAGTTAAAAGAGGTGAAGAAGAACAAGGGAAGGAGTCCCTTGGTGAAGATCAAGGCTAAGGACTTCGATAAAGAGTGGGTAAGACCTTGGTGAAGGCATTAGACTCCTTGCTTAAGTGGGTAAGTCCTTGGTGGAAGCTTCTCCAAGTGAAGGTGAAGTCAAAGGACGAAGATCCAAGAAGAGTGGGTAATTCCTAGAAGGCTGAAGACTTGTGCAAGAGTGGTTAAGTCCTTAGAGAAATCTGAAGACTCGTTGCAAAGTGGGTAAGTCCTTGGAAAGGTTGAAGACTCTTTGTATTGGATAGGTAAGTCCTTTGGTGGGTCATGTATTGTAAGTCTTATGAATGAATATAAGAGTGCAATGGTTAATAAATCCTAGAGGTTGGCCTCTCTAAGTAGTGAACTGACATACTCCTAGTTTGGAGTGTGGAACCACTCTACATAGCTTGTCACTTGGTGCTTGTTCAATCTCTCACACCCTTGCTATGCATGTTTTAGTTGCACTCAAATTTCCTATTTAGCAACCTTATATTGTGATATAACTTGAAGGTATAATGAATTTTGTTTAAGTGCATTCAACTCTATTCACCCCCCTCCAGAGCATCTAATCACCCATCTAGGATCCAACAATTGGTATTAGAGTAGGTTTCTCCAAGCTTACTTCAACAAGTAGGAGAAGATGGGTGACTACCAAGGTGGGAGATATTTCAACAACCTTCTAATATTTGATGGGTGTAACTTCCTCTATTGAAAAAGAAGGCTACAATTCTACATCCAAGGATCAAGTCTTGAGCTATGTAAATGGTGGACCATCCATAAAAGCTACTGAAGACAAAGATAGAAGAATGGGATGAAGCTACAATGAAGAAGGCTACTTTGAATGCAAGAGAAATTAACATCCTCTATGCTACCATGACCTCCACTGAGTTCAACCAGATTTCTTCTTATGAGACAACCTATGAGATATGGGGAAAGCTATGCATCACTTATGAGGGGACAACTCAAGTGAAGGAAAGCAAAGTCTACAAGCTCAAATGGATGCTTGAGAACTTCAAGATGGGATAGGAGGAGAAGTTAGCCAACATGCATGTACTCAAGACTCAAAACTATTGTAAATGGCCTTGCCATCCTAGGTCATCCTATGAGTAGAGAAGAGATCAACTCTAAGATCCTTAGAACTCTCCCCAAGAGATAGGAACCCAAGGTGACTTTCATTGAAGAAGTAAGGTCTCTTGATTATATCTCCATTGAAGAGCTCATTGGAAATCTACAAGCCCATGAAGTCTCATTTGACAAAATAGAAGAAGTTGAAAGATAAGAGGAGAAAGAGCTAAAGAGAATGTAGAAGGCTGAAATCAAGGGTGAAATTGAAGCTATTATGGGACAAGACTCTCCATCCTCCCATGTTGAAGAAGATAACATGTACTCCAAGGGTAGATTAGGAAATAATTCCTCCTCCATTTGGTTCCTCAAGTGTGGAAAGAAGGGTCACTTCAAGATAGATTGTCTATAAGGCAATAAGGCCCATCATCACAAGGAAAGAGAAGAGACATACATGAAGAAGGAGAAATGGCACTCAAGCTCAAATGACTCCTCCAATTCAAGCTCAAGTGAAGATTCAAGTGGAGGATCAAGCTCAAGATCTAGTGAAGAAGGAGAATGTCATTTTTTCTCTTATGGCTTCTACAAGAAAAGACTCAAATGAGGTAAATATAAACTCTTTAGATAAAGAACCCTTAGTTGTTATCATTAATACTATGCATGACTCTCTTAAGTACTCTAAAAATAAAAGGAAAAAGCTTGCTAGAATTGTTGATAATATGCATGTAGAATTAGATTATCTTGAACATGCAAATTCTTGCTTGCTTGATGATAAAAATGCTTGTCTTAGTCAAGAAGACTCTCTTAAACTTGAAAATGCTAATTTGCTTGACAAGATTATATTTCTAGAAGCTCAACCTCTTATGCCTAGCTCTAATGAAGAGAATAATTTAATTGTTGATTCTCTTGTGCAAGATATTAATGTTCTTAAAACTGAAAATGCGGACAAAGATTTTGCTTTGCAAGGATTAGAATCTAAAAATAACGTCTATCTTTCTAAGATTACTTTGCTTGAAAAAGAAAATGTTCCTTGCTTGCTAAAATTAATGTTCTTGAATCTTGTTCTAGTTCTGTTCGTAGAGAGAATAATGTTGCTGCTCTTCATATTAATAGAGATTCTTATTTAACTAAATCTCTTTGCTTAGAAAATGATCTTTTGCATGCTAGAAATAATATGAATCATTCGTCTTCTACTATTTCTTATCTTATGCATGATAATCATAGTTTGAGTTCTTTTTTTGCAAAGATTCTTAGTTGGTAAAAAGAATCTTAATGATATCCTACACCATACTACTAAACAAATTGGTAGACATGGTTTAGGGTTTGATGGTAGTCAAAGGAACAACAAAGGTAAAGGACCTCTAATATCCCATGGAGAATCCTCTAGTTCCAAGACTATGGGCACATGCAACTATTGCAATGATATTGGTCATTATTCCACTTGTTGTCCATTTAGGAAAGCACCCAAGAGCAATAGAAATTGGGTTGCTAAGTTAACTCCTCTGAACCCTTAAACATGGTTGGGGACCATTTCATCTTTCTTCTTGTAGGTACTTGCAAATGGGTTGACTTGAGCTATTAAATTGCAAATTGACTTCTCAATCCACATGAAAGAAGAAATGTGAGATGTGTAGAGGGTGACAAAAAGTGGAAAAGAAATGGTAATCACTTAGGTAATGTTATGCTTACTAGTATCCAATCATAGAGTGTTTTTCCAAGATAGTGTGCACTATACATATGGTTTTTGAGACAAAAGTGGTACTTTGTGTTTCTTTTCACACTCTTGATAAAAAACTATTTCTAATACTTTCATAGTGCATTAATAACTCTCTTACACATGGTCGGATATATATATATATATATATATATATATATATATATATGTGTGTGTGTGTGTGTGTGTGTGTGTGTGTGAGAGTGTGTGTGTGTGTGTGTGTGTTCTTGTTGACAATAGTTGTGTCGGTTGAGTTTATCCTGATAGAAACTCGACCGACCAGAACCAATGGGTGTTGCCAATAACGGTCATCGGTTGAGTTGTTAATACACATAACTCGACCGAAAACACTATGCGTAGAATATACAATTGGCTTATTGAATAAGAATTTCCCTCTCAACTAGATTTTCTCAACCAATAGCCTTATTCTTTGGCACTCCTATTTGGTACCTTTATATATGAATATTTCCATGTTCTAAATTGCCTATTTTTCTTACAACTCTATCTTTCTAATTGCTCAAAATTGATATTTCTATATCTTGCAATTACTTTCTTTGAGTTGTTTTGCAGTTTTGATGATGATCTCCTTGGATCTCCTAGTTCTGTCTTAAAATGCTTCCGTTGTGCTCTAACTTGCTATATCTGTAACATCAGTTAAGGACCGAAACTCAAGTAAGAAGCACTACAATCACAAGTCTAAGATGTTGATTATTTAGGGATGGCAAAACCAATGACAAAGATCCAAACACGATTGTGATGATAAAAGAAACCGACACATATAGGAGTCTTAGTCATCGGTTACTAGAAAAAATTGACATCACAAAAGCCATACCAGGTCAGATTTGTAAGTGGTAAAGGACCCTACACCATCGATTATCAAAAAACCGACACCTATTTATCATTTAAGCATTAGTTGCAACTCATAAAACTGATGATTTAGATGTATAGTGATGGTCGAGTCAAGTAAATCAATGACTATGATGTGCTACCCAACATGGCCACACTGTCTAGCATGACCATTTCAGTTTTGTCCTTTAAATGTCGCTTATATTACTAAAACTGATGACTCAGGCCAATACTGTCGACTTTGTTTAATAACCTCAGACTATGTTTTGTTTTTCTTTAAATAGTAGGCCACATATCTACTACTCGGATGGTCATCAGGATGTTGCACTCACAGTTCAGAATTGGAGTTCTAAATTGTAGGTTAACAACATCTTATGAGTTCATCTTAACAACTCACCACCAAACCTTCTATACAACACATAATATGCACATAATTCTATTCATTCTCCAATTTCATTTCATCACATGTACAAACATAATTCTATTGGTCTTCACATTCATTCACACACATGATACTTCATTTACATATACACCAATTCCATTCTCATGACATGTAGAAACACAATTCATTCATTCATCTTCACAATCACACACATGTATATATATCATAATTCACAATTGCACTAATAATTTACTAGCATCAAATTTGAAGTTGCAAGAATTCATAAGAACCACATGTATATAGAAATAATGACATTAAACTTTAGAAAAGTCATTTTTTAAACCCAATCAAATTCAAAGTTGACATCCTTTTCGAAGGCTTGTGCCCATTGTTCTCGTATCTCATCTAGTTGTTTTGTCATATAGGGCATTTGTATGTCTTCTAGCTTTTCTAGCATATTGAAGTCTTTTGTTTTAAACACCTGCAATGAGAATGACATATATAATTAATAGGTTTGATATTTTCATATTATCTAATTAGACTTTATAGTTATGATGATCAAGACTATATATATATATATATTACATTTTGTATCTTGTTAATGTCTAGTGCCCCATATCTGACAATCATGTCTACATGCTGCATCATATAGTATCCACATGTCCAACCATTGTCTAGTACAGAACACCATAAATTTCAACATACAAAATGTTAAAAAATAAAAGTAAACATAGTTGGCATAAATATGCATTAGAGTCAGAAAATGACCTCAAAATTCTGGAAAACTATCTCTATCTTTTTCTTGTCCACCATTCCTCCAACTTTTTGAATTCTTTTATAGCCTATATATTAATATAACACATTGAATGCATTATTAAATAGTCATGTAATATATATGTTAACAAATATAAATATAAACATTTACTCATGTGAATAATGCCTATTTCAATTTGTGTCCCCCACTATCTACTTTGTCACCCTTAGGATCTAGATAATACATAGTTAATGTCGAGGGGACAATAACAATAAACACCCAATGGTTATTCCTGAGTGAAAAGAAGGCCAACAAAATAAAACTCAAAATCAACAATGAAATGTAATTCTTAAGTTAAAATTATAAACAGAGTAAGTAAACTTACCCCAAATTGTACAAAGATATCATCACACTCTTTTTCTTTTTACTAAAATATTTAAATGCAGTAGAGAAGAATTGGATAATAGATGCATGGTCTTTAATTACATGGATAATCAAGGAAGGAACTAGATATGCCACATGGGGCAGTGAAAACTCTGTACGAACCCTATGTAAGTGGCTGCAAAACAAATATCATGTATGCATTAATATATAAGAAAACAGATCAACATATATAAAATGAGGTAATCGATATATAAGATCTCATCATATCCAAAGTTCTATCATAAAGGTATTCAACCAACCATAACCAAACAACTCCAAAATATCTTGTAGAAATATACTAGTATCATGAGGTTGACCTACAACACCCTCCTTAAGATGGACCATCATAGGTGACCCTTCTTCATGTTTGCCTATCCATACTGCCATACCCCTACACTAAGGACCTATCGACTCAAATAGATCTTTTATAATCCAACCATATAATTGAGGAGGAGGTGGAGATGGATGATGCGATATAAGGGGCTTTTTAGGCGATACATCCCACATATATCTATGGTGTCATGTATATAAAGATACAAACACAATGCAAATTTACCATACATTGGTATAGACAACTCCAACTTTGGGCCACGTGACCATGCCACCTTCTGCATCACCTGCTATCTCATGCTCGAGGCGGTCATATGGTAGTGTAGTGTGCTTCCAAGGGGCATAGACAAGCCTGAGCATCATGCGAACCACATGGGGGGGCAACACCACCATGAATCATATCACCTTCAAGGCATGGGTAAGCCTCGCCCAGTGAAATGACATATTCTTGTAATTTAATACGACATGGCCTCAACCCCTAAAAATTTGCATAGAGTATTATATATATTATACAAATCATTCTGAAATACTACTATGCCATAAAAATACTTACAACAGACGTTCTAGGTGTCAGGTCCACATGATTACTCCCAACCACCTCTGTCGTAGAGAGGTCAACCTCGTATGAAGAGTGGGGCGGCACAAGTACTATATGAGGAACTATTTGAAAAGTATGGTACTGTCTCATTGCTTCATGAATTCCCTTTGTAATTAACTCTTGTACCTCCTCTGTTGAGAATCCACTTTTGTAGATAGATTTGCACTTATGCTCTAATGGTACGAAGAATGCTTTTATACTGACACCAACGCCTGCAACCCTAACACACCCATGATGCTCTAGGATACCTAGAGCAATTGTCAATTCATCCCTTGTTCCCGTAGGGATGAACTTGCCTTGTTTCCTTTGCTGGTGGAGCTCCCTCTATCATCATCATTAGTAATTGGTAAGTAAAACATAACAACCATCAATACTAATTTCTCTGAGAGTTGAATTTTACCATTTTTGCAACCTCCTCAACAGTTGCAGGGTTGGTTCTTTCTCCAAATTTTTTTGCCTCCCAACTATCCACACATCTTGGTGAGGTAGAGGCCCAGGAGTAGTAGAGGACTCACCAGTCCCAGGAGTAGGCTGTTGAGAAAAAGACGCATGCAGTAGCTTTTGGTGAAGATTTGCATAACCACTTGGACCCATCACATGGTTGTGCACATTCTTTGCACACCTTTCTCTTTGAGCATCACTTGCAGCCTGGTTAGTAACAATCATCAATAATAATTGGTAAGTAAAACATAACAATCATGGTCAAGGTAAAACAATGAATTCATAAGAATGTATTCAAAATGGGGAGTGAGGCTTAATACCTTGAATTCATCAGTTTTTTTTTCATTGCAACAAACAGTTCCCATGTCTCTGGGTCAAGATAGCTCCATTGCTGAGTGAATGTCTTCTTCCTCTTCTCGATGTCCTGTATGTATAGTCTTGTTAGATTTGTCCTATAATTCCTCACTACCCCCGCACAACGTTGCGTCACCTTTTTACGATGCAATTTTTCATCCAGGTCATATATTCTCTACAAAAGTTCATATACTTAATGAAATATCCCTAAAAATAGAATTATAAATAGCTTTAAAAACAAAATTGAAAATGATAATATCTGACACATAATTCTTTCCATATGAAGTATTTCTTGCTTTCGTCAATTTTATGCCAAGATTCTACTGCTACACTACAATGTATATAAGTAAGAACCCCTAGATATGCCACAAAAGAGTTGTGGTTGTTTCCAAAAGGATTTCTTGCATTATCAATCTCAATGACCATCTTCAGTTCATTATCCTTTGTTATATTAACTTGTTCATCATGGAGATTCCCCTTACTTTTGCACACCGACGATGCTAATCATCTAGCTGAACAAGATCCTCAGGGCTTACATCCTCAACCTAAAATTGACAAAAAAAACACATATAGATCATAAAAAGATATAATTTATAAATGCGATATAACAATACAACAATACAAAAATACAACAAAGTAGACATATTGTAAAATGCATATCTCTATAATAAAACAATACAACTTACACTAGTGTCAAGGTGCACATCATGATGCAGATCATCCTCTTGGTAATCATCATCATGATCATCATACTCATTGTCAGACACCATCTAAAAATGTAATAAAAATAGTCAAATAATGAAATATAAGATTATAAAATGCACATCTAACATTAAAAAGATAAAAACATGCCTCTAATATTTAGATATTTTATCTATTAACTTTCCCTCAGTGTGATCTCCATGCACATATAAGTCAGTGTCAACTTCAATATTTGGTGTTGGCAAGCCAACTGAGAATGGACTGGAATCATGATACTTGTCATAGTACTCTTCTTCATTTGTAGGTTCTTCAATGAACAACCTTTTATCATGAAGAACAACCAACTATTTTTCATTTGTAGGATCACCGATTCAAAATATTTGCTTCGCCTGTGATGTCATTATGAATGGTTCACTCTTCTCACCAATCTTATCAAAATTCACTAATCTGAAACCCAATTCATCCACTATAACTCCTTTGGTGTTATTGATGAGTATATTTTTACCACTTTTTACATACTTTTTGATTTTCTTTTTAGGGGATGTTGTGTCTCTATTTCTGAGTTTTAGCTTTACATTCACTTAAATGCAATTATTTTCCCTTTTTTGTATTTTAATACATTTTTCAGTATTTAGTGCAGAATCAACCAAAGTTGCGTTGTGACGCCTAGATGGATGATTAATCCCTTACGATACTATGCCTCAAGGAAAGGAAGGCCCGAAATCTTTCCTTTTAATCACCTCCCTACCATGTAGTCAAGCGAGAAATTCTTCCATTTGCCTTACTTGAGCCGCTCTTCGCCTGAAGTCTTCCCAACTTTGTTGACCTGGCGCACACTCTCAGCATCCAACCCATTTCGGTTCATCTATGCTAACTTGCCAGAGGACCAGACGTGAGGTTCAAATTGAGCAACCTGTGACGCCCTCCACCACACATAGCAATATTACTTAAAACAAAACACATAATTATCACTAATAACAATATTACCATAAAATAGGGTAAATTAAAACCTTTTACAATTATACATGTCGATATACAATATAACAAAATCTCCCAAAAGACCTAAGAGTACATGGATGAAATTTAGGACTCTACTAAAAAACTTTAACATCATATCCAACCTCTAGCAGTTAGTTCTCTCCTTGCTGCTGATCACCTGCATCACGACCTCAACCTCCTCATCCACGACTACCAAAAAAGTTGTGGAACCCGCACGGTGAATCCAAATGTCCTAGCAAGAGATATAACTCTTTGCTGCCAACTATTATAAGCACAGTAATATAATAAAGTAGATAAATGGAGCAGGTATTACTATTTGAGCAGTTTAAGTAGTTACAATTGAGTAGTAGAACATCTTATGTTTTCAAAAGGAATATGAAGACCATGTATAAATATTATAAACTAAACAATATAAGAATTAAGGCATGGGGTCATCCAATGTGATTCATATTTGACCCTAAACAATTATAACACACGACTGTGTTACAAGTTTCATTAATATGCTATAAGGATTTGAGGTGTACCACTCAAATCCAACCGACCACTGCTAAGTTGAAATCAGTACCATACAAGATTAATGGAAGAGACAGAAAAAATTATCATCACCAACACTACTTGATCAGTTCGAGTCTACAAGCAGTGACATAACAGTCAAACTGCTAAATACCAACTTATAGTCATAGTTATAGTCTTATAGAGACAACAACTCATAGTCAAGCTATGGTCTAGTAAAATAACTAGCCTGCCTTAGTACATGGCACAACACTAGAGAATAGGCACACACATGGACATTATATAATGAAACATCATACAACTATTTCAACAATTTAAGGATACAAGAGATATCTCCAATGGTAACCCACATATTCAATAATATGCACTCTAAGTTTCCCATTGAATTACTCGTTTCACCATCCAGCTAGATACTGGCACTGAAGATGGATCTATGGTACACAAAAGCTACACCATTAGGGTTTCTCTTGATTAGATTTACCATTTAGGTACTTTTTAATGCATCAATGAAGTTACAATGTATAAAACCTAAACAAATTCTTACAAAATTATTGGTAGGATTCAACTTCAGAAGATATAAAACGTATAAAGTGAGAACTTGTGTATTATCACATGACACTTATATTATTGCCATTATAAGGTCTTCAACAATGTCACATCACTATGGGATATCAATCCCTCAATTTATGCACAAAGCACTTGCTAGGTTATTAGACCATATCATATAACTCCTACAAAACAATGTCACAATATTCCTCAACATCACCCATAATTACCACCCTGTATTTTGTAGGAATGAACATAGCACTCTCATATCTATGACATTCATCTCACCTACAAGTTACTGTTACACAAGTAGGAGAGAGAAAACATAATCGCATAATAGTCTCTTCATGTAGAAGGAGATCATACATCATGTTATCACAAGATTAGGTTTAGAATTCAAATATATCTGATTAGGGTTTCATAACATCATGTAACCACTAAACCCTAATTCTGCCACCTCCCATATTATTGGATAGTACTAGGGTTAAACATTATTATTTATGATCATCCATTCATAATCAAAACACTTTATGTAAACCATCATACTATACATTGTCCAAGTAAATACATACATACATACATACATACATACACCGACAAGGATACATACATACATACATACATACATACATACATACATACATACATACATACATACATACATACATACAATACTCAACGCGTTGTCTCCCTTGGGTCCGTCTGGGCGATCCCCGGCGACTGAAAACCCTAGGGCATGACGCCCACATTGGCGGCCACTCCGGTCGCTAACGTCCACCCTCGCCCACACCACACCCCCGCCACCACCCCCAACCCACACTCACGCATCCGGTTCAGGAGGAAGACATGGGAACTGATGGCGGCGTCGACCCTAGCAGCTAGGGACTGGACGGCGACCAGTTGAAGGAGGATCAATCCTTGAGTGTAAGGAAGAGGCCTAAGGAGATGCGGAAGGCCTGGACGCAAATACTGAAGGAGTCGAATCCAGGAAGGACGACCGAGGAGGAATACCCGAAGCCAAGAAGGGAAGACAGTGAGGTTCACGTAGAACTTGCAACATACGAGTTTGAGAAGATGAAGGATGTGTGGGAGTATGCAATCATGGCATACATCATCGGGAAACGACCCTTCTACCCGCACTTCCTCGCTTGGATCAAGAGGACCTAGGGTCCCAAGGGCACTTTTGATCTAATATCGAAGGACTCCGACATCTTCTTGATTCGATTCTCAACGGCGGCGGACAAGCAAGCCGTTCTCAACCTTGGACCACGATGGTTTGACGGGCAACTGGTGGTTTCCAAGAACTACCGGTTCAGAGATGAGTTGAGGCGCGACGTTTTCACCACGATTCCTACGTGGATCACCTTGGTATCGATCGTGTCCGACGAAGCTCGCGTCTTAGTGGAACTCAATGTGGAGGAGGAGATCGTGGAACATGTGTGGCTGAACGTCCGCGGACATCAGCCTATCCCTGTGCGGATCCTCTACGATCACAAGCCACCAAAGTGCAAAGAGTGCAGGTCGTTCGGCCACCCAGATGGAGCTTGTAAAGTGGCGAAGGAGGCCAAGGCAGACAAGAAAGAAGGACCGAACTCCTTACAGTGGATGGAGAAGAATCGCAACGGCACGAAGCCAGTGGTTGAGGACATTACTATCGACGCTACTGGCAGGGGGCTGTATGATGAGTCTTCTGCTGCGGAAAGGAATACTCGTACTGATGATCAAGTACAAAGGACAGAAGCAGGGCAAGACACGGACACCACTGCCCCTAATTCTGCTGAGATGGGTGAACGGCCACCTCCTGTTGCTACTGAAGATAACCCACAGGTTACAGGACAAAGAGAAGAAGGAGAATTTACTCCCATATCAATGGGGAAAAGTCAGAATGGGATCCCAAAAACACAAGGTGTTGGTACCATCCTGGAGGCGAATAATAGATTTGATGCACTCAGTGAATCGGATGCAGAAGAACCTGAACAGGTGGAACTAAAAAAGAAGAGAGAAGGCAACAAGAAGAAGGAGCATCCCAGGCGTACTCGGGCAAACAAAAATGTTTAGTATGTCCATTCTAATGTGGAACATGAAAGGGGGGGTGTGACAGGAATAAAAAGAAGGAAATCCAGGAATGGATTGGTGCTAGCGGATGTTCTATTGCAGCTTTGGTAGAAACAAAGATCAGGGAGAAAAATAAACTTAGCATTGGCTACCTTTTTCCACAAGGGTGGGAACATGTATCCAACCTCCATTATTCTGAACTGGCTAGAGTGTGCATGGCGTGGAAGCCTAATGCATGGAAGATGACGATGAAAATGATGACAGATCAACATATCACTCTGGATTGTAGGAATACAGCAGGCCTGCACATGTGCTTGACAGCTGTCTATGCTCACAATGACGCAAAAAGTAGGGTGGAACTGTGGCAGGATCTGGCTACTCTGTCTACACAGATGATGACACCGTGGATGGTGATTGGTGACTTCAATAATGTCAGACTACAGGGTGAGAAGATTGGGGGTAGGCTCGCATTACGTGCGGTGATTGATGCCTTTAACATGGCTATTGATAAAGCGGAAATGACAGAACTTCCCATGACAGGCGGCGACCTCTTTACGTGGAATAATGAATAGGACCTGGAGGACAGGATAGCAAGCAAGCTAGATAGAGTCCTGGATAATGAAGAATGGTTGAAAATGTTCCCTAATGTATAGGTCAAAGATGGTGGCTCTGAGCTTAGTGATCATGCTCCACTTCTTGTACATATCATAGAGAAAAAACAAAAGAGAAGACCCTTCAGATTCCTAAATTATTGGGCTGATTGGAAAGGTTTTGATGATATTCTGAAAGAGGTATGGGGAACACACATCCATGGAAATCCTATGTTTGTGTTTGCAAAAAAGTTATTGCTGCTGAAAACTACACTGAAGAAGTGGGCAAAGGAGAAGGTAAACATTCCTAACCTGATTGCAACAACAAAGAGGGAGTGTAGCGAAGTTAGAAAGCTGATGATGGTGGATCCACTCAATGGAGAGTTTATAGAGTAGGACCGTGAACTAAGAATGATGCTTGCTGATGTAAAGAAAGCTGAGGAGAAATTCTATTGGCATAGGAGTAGAGAGAATTGGTTGAAAGATGGTGACAGAAACACCAAGCTCTATCACATGGCAGTTAGAAGAAGAGAGGCCGCTAATATCATATGTGAGTTGATTGACAAAGAAGGGCAAGTGGTTAACAAACAAGAAGATATTGATGACCAAGATGTTCAGTTCTATAGTGAGCTATACAATAAAAACTTTGAAGATTCTATTGAGGAGGAAGACATTGAATGGAGATTCAAACTTTCTAGCACCCACAATAATATTCTCACAAGGGAGGTCACCGAGCAAGAAGTTAAAGATGCACTATGGAGCATTGGATGCAACAAATCCCCCGGGTCAGACGGATTTAATGCTTTCTTCTATAGGACGGCTTGGGAAACTATTAAAGAAGATCTTCTGAGGTATGTGAGATGGTTTCTTGATGGAGGTAATATGGTTAGACAAGTCAATCATGCTTTCTTGGTCCTAATTCCTAAGAAGAAGACAACAACATCTCTTTCAAATTTTAGACCTATTGCTTGCTGCTCTATTCAATATAAAATTATTGCAAAAATCTTAGCAAAAAGACTGAAGATGGTCCTTCCCTTTCTGATCTCTGAAAACCAAGGAGCCTTTATTTCTGGTAGAAGCATTAGTGATGGTGCCCTTCTTGCTGATGAATTCTTAGCTGATTACAATGTGATGAGAGGGAGTAGAAAGGCTTGTCTAAAGCTTGATATCTCGAAGGCATATGATAGTGTGAGATGGGAAAAACTGTGGTGGATCATGGAAAAAATGGGCTTCTCTGATACATGGATACATTGGATGCAACAATGTGTTGGAACAACTAGCTTCTCGATGCTCATCAATGGTACATCGACTGGTATGTTCAAAGGCCGCAATGGTCTAAGACAAGGCGACCCCCTTTCCCCACTCCTATTCACCATTGTCATGGAGTACTTTACAAGGAAGATGAAAGTAGTTGAAGACGCAAAATTAATCAAAGTATATACGGTCCATGGGATGAAGGTAATGAGCCATCTTATCTTTGCCGATGATGTCTTACTTTTTCTGGAGGCCAAATTTGATATGTTAAAAGAACTAAATTTTTTTCTGGAAGAGTTTGGTAAGTGGACAGGGCTGCGGATTAATGCTAATAAAACTCAACTCTATCTCTCAAAGAACTGTCACCAGTTGGAAGCCAGACTACAAGAAGCTATTGGTGTGGAGTTAGGTAAGTTCCCGACTAATTACTTGGGCTTTCCTCTTGCCAGGGGCAATCTACAAGTCAAAGATTTTGCTGAATGCATTGATAAGCTAGACGAGATGATAGCCAGATGGCCAACACAGAAGACATCCATGGCGGGCCGTGCTACCCTCATTAGATCAGCTATTGAGGGACTTCTTATTTTCTGGGTGCAACAGGGAGAGATTCTGAGTGCTGTGCTTGATAGGATGGAGATGAAAATCTCAAACTTCATCTGGGCGGGTGAGTACCATCCCATGCACTATTCAAGATTGGCTCTACCTAAAGATGAGGGAGGCTTGCAACTAAAAACCCCAAGAGACATTTCTAGATGGGGGACTCTGGAGAGAATTATATTATACCAGACTGGCGGTTCTATTTGGGGGATATGGATGAGGGATAGATACCCACATGGACTGGATTTCTAGCCCCGCACCAGAGAAGGTATTTCACGTACCATTCATATGATGAGGGGTCTTTGACTGCAGGTCAAGCACCTTTTTTGTCTAAATCCTGATGGACAAAGGTATATGCTTAATTAAAAGATGGATCTATGGGAGATTACCAGGACAAGGGCTGCAAAAGATGACACTATGGCACGGATATGGAATGGTAAGCAAATTCCTAAATGATCTATATGTGTGTTTAAAATTCTGCATGGTGCTCTAGCGACGTTGGACAATGTTCATGAATGGAATCACAATACTGCTGTCACCTGTTACCTATGCAAGTAAAGAGATGAATCCCATAGTCATCTATTCGGTTGCTGCACCTTTGAAGAACTTATGGAAGATTATTTGCAAAGAATTCTTGCTGAATATAGAGCTGAACGTAGACTTAAAAAAGACGGTCAAAAGATGCGCCAATGAGGAGAAGAAGCTGATTCTTTTTGTTGCCTTGTGCTTCTATGTTTGGAATGAAAGAAACACCCGGAAGCACGCAGGAGTAGATAGTAGTGTGAGTTCTATTGCTACAAAAATTTGTAAAAATGTTAAAAAGATATTATGTGTAAGCTAGTCGGGTGAGTTGTTCACGTACACGTTGTATAGAGAGCATAGGGATATATGTAACTCTTGACCCTCCTACAGTTGTAGGGGGGAAGTCAGAATATATTTACCTGATTTTGTTACATACGCTGACAAGGAGTGGCTCAAGTGGTCAAGCACGGTGTCCCCTAACAAAGGGACCCGGGTTCGAATCCCAGTTGCCGCCTTGATTTACCACCCTCCCGTGCATTCGGCCTCCGCCACGGGCTTGGGTGAGGTGGTGAGAAATCTTTCTCTCTTAATCCCATACATACATACATATAGACATACATACATACATATATACTGACAAGGAGTGGCTCAAGTGGTCGAGCATGGGAGAGAGGGGAGAAATCTTTCTCTCTAAATCCCATATATATATATATATATATATATATATATATATAGGTGTCTCGACCACTCTCAACACATGTCACGACCGAGACACTCCACATGGTCACGGCCAAGACACTCCACATAATATCTATAGGGTTTCTCCAGGAGGTTGAGTGAACATGGTTATTTGACCCCTAGTTTCATAAGTGAGTGGAGGATAGAATTTTTCTAGAAAAACATTTTGAAGTTGTTCCCAAGTGGTGATAGGTTCACATTGAAAGGATTTGTACCAACTTATAGCTCTACCAGCAAGAGAATACTTGAAAAGTCAGAGTCGTATGGCATCGTCCGAGACTCCATTTTACTTTGTCATCACACATAGATCGATAAATCTCATATATATATATATATATATATATATATATATATATATATATATATATATATATATATATATATATATATATATATATATATATATATATATATATAGGTGTCTCGACCACTCTCAACACATGTCAAGACCGAGACACTCCACATGGTCATGGCCAAGACACTCCACATATATATATATATATATATATATATATATATATATATATATATATATATATATACACTAGTAAATGCACGTGCTTTGCACGTTACTATTATGTATTATCAATTTGTTAAGCTAATGAAAAATTTCTTTTAAAAGTCATAAAACTCATACAAGATGTTTATATAGCAAATACTTGGTTGTTAAATGAGTTATTTCTAGTGCCATACAATTCTAGATGTTATTCGTACTTTCTTTTCAGTAACTCATTTCTAGTGCCATACAATTCTAGCTGTTGTTCGTACTTTCTTGTCAGTCTTGTATGTGCAATATGTCTTGTATTGTTCCCATGTGATTTTTATGGTTTGGTCTATGAGAAAATATTGTGATGAAAGGGCCATATTTAATTGTAATAAAGAAGGTCTAAAGTAGATCAGTAGATCTATGATTTCTTTATGAACTTACATAGATTTGGAGAGTAAATCATTGCATCCTCTTAATGTATGTTTACCTATTTTTGTTTCATATTATAAACAAGCATTGCATGTTTTTATCGTACCATTAGATATATGCAAAAAGAACTAATTATCCATTGTGTTTTTTGATAACTTATCTTAAAATATATTAATAATAATAATACTATAGGGATTTATTTAGGTATTCATTTGGATAAAACTTTAATTTTTCACGTGGTCTTTTGATATTAGAATATTGAACTAATTTAAAAAAATTGAGACCAAAAGGAACAAATTCATCATAGCAATCATTTTTTTATTTTATAATCATTATGCACAAGGTACTTATTATTAAATAAAATGAAATTTACTTATGTGATCTATTAAGAAATCCATAGATACACACATATATATAAATAGACAAAAATGTAATGTTAAATTATATAAATAGGTAAAAGGTGGTGCACCTGACTACATTTTTTCCTCTATAAACATGCTACACATCGAATCATGTAAATGTTGCTTATAAATTTATCTACAAAGATACAATCAAAATAACAATTATTACATGTAATGAGGAAGTGACCAAACCATTAGAAAGGTGAAATTAATATTTCTTAGAATGTTTACATTGATGCTTCTCAAACATTGTAAAAGCAAGAATGACTAAAATCATCAAACATGTTGCACACTTATCTTTCATGAACGACACTTATGCTCTATACACATAAAATTGAAGAAGGAAACTATATAACCAGGATATTTTGTAGGACACAATTTTAAGCTTCTAATAAAATTAAATATTCATCAATTTGAGAAGGGTGTTGTTCATTATTGGTGACATAAAGACAATTGAAGAAACAAGTTCATTTAATTTTTATTTTACCACTAAATTTTAATTTCTCAAAATTTGACAATGATGCTTTGTGCAACTGTAATGCAGGTGGAAGGAAATGTAATTCTATTAGATTTGGCTACTAAAATTGTTAGAATTTGCATTGTTATTATCATATTATACATAAATAGAAAATTCTCCTTTCATCATTTCTTATTAGATTACTAATTAATTTTTGGTTGAAGCTTAATGCATTAAAATTTACTTGTTCCTTGTACAAAATTAGTACTTATATAGATAGGCATACATATTTCAACTTTCTTTTTCTTGTATAGGCTATATAGAGACTTAAAGTTAGTGTTGATGCAAATTATTTTTTATCCTCACCTTAGTGACAAAGCGCACATGTCTATATATCCATCTTCCTTATTACAACTATAATAAGATGTTGGGTATAATTTCTTGTTAATATAATATCATGTATAATACTCTATTCCAAGAACAAAGTATATTTTAAGAGGAAAATATGTGAGAAAATAAAAATAAAAATACCCTTAAAATGAATTTGTACTTGGTCAAACTTGTAAAATTTTATGAGAAGAGAAATAAATGATCATTTCAATACTTACTATATTTTTTCCTACATTATTTTGAATAAATGCATACATTCCATAGGATTTAGAATTGTGACCATTCATGATACACATTCCTTGTGGGACACAATTTGAATGGAATAAGGTGGATATCACTAACTCTAACCAGAGTAGACTCACGACCAAGTTTGTGCATGTGAACTCACATATGAAATAGATAACCTCACCTCAGATACTTACTAATCAATTTTAAGATTGGACTTTTAATCAGTTCAAAACATGGTAAAGGAATAAAGAGAGTGTTATAGTAAGGTCTAACGTAAAAGTATTTGAACTTAATCATAGAATAAGATTATTTTGAGCTTGAGGTGCACAGATTGGGAGGTTTGGATCCTTGAAGGTGATGATGGGTGAGTTAATAAATAGGTGAGAGTGGATATTTTCTTTCGATGATAAATGACTAATGTGACATATCATGTCTCTCTCATATTGACAATAGTATGAGGTAATAAAATGTGAAAAACCATTTTATTTTCACAAAGAAGGGACTTTACTCCTTGTGGATAGTGATCATATCTAGAAGGAAGACCTTTGGTTACATTCTAATAAATATCAAGAGAATACTAATAGGGAAATACAAATAAAGGTCCCATGATCATTAACTATGTACGATAATATGCATTAGAAAAAGGAGTTCATTGTTAGGGAATACAATGAGAAGCCTAGAATTAGGTATATGTTCAACATTGTAGAGGAATACACGTGTTTCATAAAGTCTATGTCTATCTTTTAATATATGACAATGGGTCTATGCTCATAAATTACTCTTCATTAAAGTAGAATTAAGCAATAATCCATATAATATTGACATACATGACACCGTTGCAAAACAAATTTAACTATAAATTGTGTGCAAATGTTCATGATAAAGAAAAATAAATTTATGTTTTACATAAGTTGGACGAGTGATACAAATATATTATTTTCATTATAGTCAATAACTTCCTAGGTTTTCAAAGTCTGAGGTTGTCATAAATATGGAATCAGGGAGAGAATGATTTACAACCCCTATCTCCCACATCATGTATTGTGGTAAGTCAGAGGATGCTTGTTTCTATGATGTGAACTTGAATTACTTCATCGGGGACCACTAAAACTCACCAACCACACAATTCCTTGCTTAAATGGTATCATAAATTGGAGAATGTTTGTTCATGCAATTGCATACCTATTTGAACCCCGTTGAAGTCAAACATGGAATGAAAATAGAAAAGAATAGAAGGAATACCACCTAAAAGTATGGAAGTCAAATAATAAAGAACTAATAACATTCAAGGATCAATCTCTAGTAAGAGTTGTAATACATGCACTTCTTTTCCAGTATTCTTCCTGCGTAACATAAAAGTGGCTCTAAATTTACTTGGTTGCACCCTCAACAACTTTTCATGTATGGGTGTGTAGGACAACATATGCATTCCTTAAGACATATCACACCCTATTAAGAGGCCAACAATAAGATAATGGAATGAATAAAACTCAGAATAGTACAACATATTGGGCACCTCATGAAATGAGAGTGGTAAGAAAAGGAACAATTCTACTACATGATCTTTTTTGAAACTTCTGCTTTTTTTAATCAAGATATCTTATTTGTGGATATAAAAGATCACATTATTGGCATACAAATGATGATACCAAAACTCAACTTAAGAAATGCTCAAATGACAAAAAAACCAATTTCACGTATTATGGATAACTACCACATCATGAATAAAGTGGCAACATATATTCATTGGTTGAATAAAGATATGAATCTTTCATAAAAATTAAGTTTATTTAAGAAAAAAGAAAATATTTATCTAGGGGACTATAACCAAAGGCAGTTCATATGGGGGGAACTATGTTAAATAAGATTGAAAACAATTCAAGTTCAATTAGAATATATCAACTTCACTTCACTTCACTTAGTTAGGCAGCATGTCAATCTTAAGGGTCAAAGTGAATTATTTTATTGTACTAAGGAGAATCAAATAGTTAGATATTTTCCTGTAAAAAATCTAGAAGATCGGAGTCACAATAAAAAATTTCTATATGTTAAATAGTTCTCTTCCTAGTATAAACATGGATATCAAATACATAATTTAAGTACACCATGCATCGGATTCTCAATAGTGTTGTGAAAATTAAATACCTTTTGTAAAAAAAGTAAGAAGTTTATAAGAATATTTTTTCTTACATAAATTAGAAATTGTAAGTACCGACTATGTTTTTTCTAGATTCCCTACTGAAATCCATTACCTAAACATGATAACTGGGCTAACCTTTGCATTTATCCAAAAGAAACGATGACCATATAAATCTACACAACAATGATCTTGTAGTACTATGCAACTACTTCAGTTTTCACCACCAATCAATTCTAAGACAAGAAGTTGATAATAGAAGGATGAAATAAAAATATACTCTTGTTGTATTCTAAAATTAGAAAAGAATTATGTCTGACAAATAATATGTTGTTGAATTTTTAAATGTGATATGTTACATTAGTTTATGAAATATTTAATAACGACTTCACATAATTATTTTTCTTATGTTAGGGTTTCATTCAGTGATGTGTACTTCATGATTTCTTCCAAATTTGCATGACTATTATATTTTTTTCAACAATGTTTTGTCATATTGCCTTCTTTTGATTTTGGTCATCACATATCTATAAATTGATGATGTATAAGTGTACAAGTTTATGTCCCTTTCTTGAAATGAGATTCATTTTATTAAAAATTCATATAATTGTTTCTAAGTTAACTTTTTATGGAATACATACTCTTGAGTCTGAAAATGAAGATAATAGATGGACTATCTAATCTTATTCTGTTTCCAATGAGTGTCATGTTATTTCTTTATGTGGTTCAATGGATAGATTGATAGTCAACTACCAAGATCCATGTAAAAGTTCATTTATTGTTTAATAAGTGTCAAAATATTTACAATTTGTAGAAATAACATCAGTTTTTGGATGTGATGACAATGCTTTAATTATCGATTGTGCTAAATACTCTTTGACATTTCTTGAATTTATAACTATAATCCTTTATATTTTCTAGTTGTTACAAATGTGCAATTATTTACAACTTGAGATTTGCTACTATTAAGACCACAATGGCTTTTCTTTTCACGTACACAATGCACCAATTTCAATGGCAATTATTATAACTGAATAGAAAACTCAAGTAGATTTGAACATCTTATAGTAGACATTTTAATGGAATCACTTTTCATAGTTAGTGTATGCAACTTACATATAAAATACTTTAGAATGAAATTTAGAGAAAATAAATTTTATTGTCACAACATATTTGAAATATAAAATATTATATAATTCATTTGGGGAGTTGTATACTTTATATAGTATTTTATTCTTTATTTATCGGAGAGGGGTTTCTACCTTGTATTGTCAAAGCAAAAAAATAGTATACTCCTCTCCTATTGCACCAGTGAGTCAAACTCATTACCCGTGCTAAAATCAGTGACATGTTTAATTAGTTAAGTTAGCTACTAAGCGTTGGGGGCCACACATTTAGAAAATATAGAACGTTCACTCCTTTATGAATAGTATATTGTGTAGCTAATATATAATATTTTTATGCTAGCACGTTGCTTGGTAGTGAATTGTGGAGACCTATTTGTAGACCTCGATATAGGAGGGAGAAACTAATATTAATTTGTGTGTATGTAGATATCATTACCCGATTTACATTTTTGTTTATCTACTTTGCATTTTCTACCTATCAATGTATCTTATCCCCATAGACAAAAATATGTATGTCCGGGCAATCTTAAATGCTGCATACACTTTTAAACAAATAGATAAATAAAATTGTTGTATACTACGTGGTTGGAAGACATGTAAGATAGTTGGAGGTTAACCAAAAACTAATTTTTTATCAGTAGTTAAAATTTCCTTGTGGAAATCAGTTGGTCGATCCACGAGTTACTTTACGTAGCATTATTGGGTGGCATGCTTCACAAGATCATCGCTTTTAATTGTATGTACACACCACATCTGTAAATAGTGGGGAATTAGAAAGACAGCAGATTTTCTAAAGGTTTGGACGGCAATCTGTATCCAGAATCATGAAAAAGAACTAAAGAAAGAGTCTTAAAGAAGACGTTTACAAAAGTACATACAATCATGTTGGTAGATACAAAGCCATCTCTTGTTAATACTAATAATTGAGCTGTCCATATGGAGCCAATGAGTACTTTAGTTGCTGGAATTTTTGGGCAAACCTACTGAGAAACATAATTACTATATACGGTCAGCACATTAGGAAAAATGTAGGATCGTCAAACGCAAATGGAACACCATCAGTTAGATTTTCATATGTATTGAACTAATCATGTTATGGTAATATAATAAAGAAATAGTTGCATGCGTTAGATACTTAAATTTGATGATATCAATTAAATTATTAAAGTCACGATTACCTTCTCATGTAGATGTTAGCACCGTGATAAATGTTAAGAGTTGAACGTGAGAATACGACGATTTCGCAGCGTAAGAACAAGAAACGAGAAAAATCACACAACCAAAACACAAGATCTACGTGGTTCGGTCGAGATGACCTACGTCCACGGGAGGAGAGAGTTTTTCACTATTTCAAGAAGATTACAAAGGAGAGATACTCTCAAAGAAAGAGAACCTGAAAAGGTTACACTCAAAGAAGAGAGAGAACTCTCTTCAGTACAACACTGTACGTTGGCACTTCTCAGTACAAGAAAATCTCATGCCCCTAAGGTCCTATTTATAGGCTCCATGCCATAAGGCTTCAACTAGGAATAAACAATCCTAATAGGAGTCTAGTACACAATAGGAGTCCAAGTTGCATGAAGATAGAGCCATCTACAACTCCAAATAGGAATACTAATCTAAATCCAAATAGGAACATGGGTTGGACTCAAACCAAGACAAGACCCAAAATAGGACTGCCACACCATGTAAGATTAGGATTAGGAGTCTTCAAGTCACATAACAATCTCCACCTTGTCTTGAAGTCTCTGTCTCTCTGAAAAAGAATAATAGTAGATCTCTCTCCCCCTCCAGCCCCTAATGGCGTCACTGTGTGCTGTGTAGACTAACCAAGTCCAGACAATGTCTGAACTTGGAAACTGGCAACGGCTTTGTCATCATGTCTGCATGATTTTCTTTACTTATAATCTTCTTCACCACAATCTTCCCCTATGCTATCACCTCTCTGATGAAGTGATACTTGACGTCGATGTGCTTTGTCCTTTCATGAAACATCTGATCTTTAGTAAGGTGAATTGCACTCTGACTGTCACAGTAGATGGTCGTCGTCTTGTCAAGAATATAAAACTCAACACACAATCCTCTCAGCCAAGTGGCTTCTTTGATGGCTTCTGTCAATGCCATGTACTCAGCTTCAGTAGTAGACAATGCAACAATGGGTTGTAATGTAGCTTTCTAACTCAGAACACAACCACCAATAGTAAACAGATAACCCGTAAGAGAACGCCTTTTGTCACGGTCATTTGCAAAGTCAGTATCAACATAACCAACAAGCATCTCTGTGCTCTTGCCAAATCCAAGGCATGTAGAAGATGTACCCTTAAGGTACCTAAGAATGTGCTTGACTGCTTGCCAATGTAGCTTTCCTGGATTGGACATGTATCTGCTCACCATGCTAACTGCTTGTGTAATGTCTGGACGTGTGCAAATCATAGCATACATGATGCTACCAACTGCACTGGAATAGGGAACACGAGACATGTAGTTTTCATCCTCTTCAGATTGCGGCGATTCAGCTGTAGCAAGGGCATATGCAACAACATAATCTGAATGCCTTGCAGGTGGTCTGATCTGTCTTCTTGGTCTCCCAGTAGCAATGCTATATGTCTGTTCTTCATGAGTGTCATCTTCAACATCATCTGGATTTTCCTGTGTAACAACAAGAGGTGTCGGGCTGTGTGCACTAACTTCAAGCTCCACCTGTTTCGTAGAACTCTGAGAACCTGTAGCTTGTGAATGGACGCCATCTTGTTTTGCAGAAAACATGGTAGACTCGTCAAAAGTAACATTTCTTTCAATCAAGAATTTTGATGAGTTTGGCTCAGTGCACAAGAATCTGTATCCCTTCACACCATCAGCATAACCCAGAAAAATACACTTCTTCGCTCTAGGCTCGAGCTTTCCTTCATATGAATAGACATATGCAGGACAACCAAAAATACGCAGATTAGAATATTTTGCAGGATGACCAGACCATACTTCTTCAGGAGTTTTGAAACCAAGTGGAGTAGATGGTGAACGGTTGACAAGATAGGCTGCAGTAGAGATGGCTTCAGCCCAAAAATCTTTGCTAAGTCCTGCACTGATCAGCATGCAACATGCACGCTCTAGAAGAGTTATGTTCATGCGTTCTACAACACCGTTCTGCTGGGGTGTATGTCTAACTGTGCGATGTCTTGCAATACCCTCAGACTGGCAGAACTCATTGAATTCAGAAGAACAAAACTCCATGCCATTATCTGTCCTCAGTGTCTTGATGCTCCTTCCTGTTTGTTTTTCAATAAGCATCTTCCACTTCTTAAACTGATCAAAAGCCTCAGATTTATGCTTTAGAAAATACACCCAGACTTTCCTTGAGAAATCATCTATGAAAGTAAGCATGTATATAGAACCTCCCTTGGACGGTACTTGAGAAGGACCCCAGATGTCTGAATGAATGTAATCAACAGTACCTTTTGTAGTATGATTTGCAGTAGAAAAAGTGACCTTTTTCTGCTTTCCCATAACACAGTGCTCACTGAAATCTAACTTTTCAGTACTGATATCACCTAGAAGTCCTCTCCTGCATAATAATTCCAGGCCTTTCTGGCTCATGTGTCCCAGTCGCATATGCCACAATTTAGTGGCATCCAGTTTTGGAATGGGTGAGGAAGAAATAACAGCAGCTTCGTCAGTCACAGTTTCACCAATTAATTTATAAAGGTTTCCAAGAATATGTACTCCCATTATCAGAACATGATCTCCTTTGGTAATAGACATGATTCCATCTATAGCCTTGTATGGAAAACCGTTGGCTTCAAGTAAGCCAATAGAGATGAGATTTTTCTTCAGACCTTGAACATGACGAACATTGGAGACAGTTCGGATAACACCATCGAACATCTTTATGCGGATTGACCAATGCCACTTGTCTTACAGGTAGAATCGTTCACCATGTTTACAACACCTCCATCAAAGTGCTCATAAGAAGAAAACCAATCTCTGTGTGGGCACATGTGGTGTGAACAACCTGAGTCCAGAATCCAAGAAGTTTGAAAATTGACAGATGAGGAAGATAAAGCCATAAGAGCATATTCTGGATCTTCACGTGCTACATTAGCATCTGCAGGTTGTTCTTGTTTTTCGTTCTCCCTCTTCTTCTTGTTCTGTAACTTGTAGCATTCATCGACAATGTGTCCAGACTTCTTGCAGTATTTATAGACCTTCTTTGATTTAGACTTAGATCTGTGTGTTTCCTTCTTGTTGTTTCCCTTTTCTTTTGTACGACCCCTCACCATAAGAGCCTCTGACTGACTCCCGCTAGAAGAAGCAATTAGGTCTTTATCAACCATGGTCTTTGACAGCAATGAAGATATAACATCCTCCACCGTGATTGAAGATTTTCCGTACAGAATAGTTTCCCGAAATTGCTGTACAGAATAGTTTCCCGAAATTGCAGTATTTATAGACCTTATTTGATTTAGACTTAGATCTGTGTGTTTCCTTCTTGTTGTTTCCCTTTTCTTTTGTACGACCCCTCACCATAAGAGCCTCTGACTGACTCCCGCTAGAAGAAGCAATTAGGTCTTTATCAACAATGGTCTTTGACAACAATGAAGATATAACATCCTCCACCGTGATTGAAGATTTTCCGTACATAATAGTTTCCCGAAATTGCTTGTATGAAGGGGGTAAAGAGCACAGAAGAATAAGGGCTTTATCTTCATCTTCGAGTTTAATATCTATATTTTCCAGATCCATAATAATAGATGTAAACTCATCAATGTGATCACGGACAGATGTACCTTCCACCATGCGTAGTAAGTAGAGACGCTGCTTGTGATATAATTTCGTTTGGAGAGACTTCGTCATGTAGAGATCTTTGAGTTTCTTCCAAATACCGGCATCATTAGTTTCTTTGGCAACTTCGGCCAAAACCTTATAGTCCAAGGATAACTGGATGGCGGTGAGAGCCTTCTGGTCCATCACTTTCTTTTCTTACGGCGTCATAGTGGCTGGCATCTTCTCGATCCCTTCCAGAGCTTCGGAGACTCCCTGTTGAACGAGCAAACCACGCATCGTGATCTGCCACAGTCTGAAATTGATTTTGCGATCAAACTTCTCGATCTTGTACAGATTCGTCATCGTTCAGATCTTGAACACGCGGCTCTGATACCACTTTGTTAAGAGTTGAACGTGAGAATACGACGATTTCGCAGCGGAAGAACAAGAAACGAGAAACAATCACACAACCAAAACACAGGATTTACGTGGTTCGGTCGAGATGACCTACGTCCACGGGAGGAGAGAGTTTTTCACTATTTCAAGAAGATTACAAAGGAGAGATACTCTCAAAGAAAGAGAACCTGAAAAGGTTACACTCAAAGAAGAGAGAGAACTCTCTTCAGTACAACACTATACGTTGACACTTCTCAGTACAAGAAAATCTCATGCCCCTAAGGTCCTATTTATAGGCTCCATGCCATAAGGCTTCAACTAGGAATAAACAATCCTAATAGGAGTCTAGTACACAATAGGAGTCCAAGTTGCATGAAGATAGAGCCATCTACAACTCCAAATAGGAATACTAATCTAAATCCAAGTAGGAACATGGGTTGGACTCAAACCAAGACAAGATCCAAAATAGGACTGCCACACCATGTAGGATTAGGATTAGGAGTCTTCAAGTCACATAACAATAAAACACTAACATAAGAGTTTAGAGACAATGATTCTCTGAATATGAGAGATCTTTTGATTGGATTTAACATAGTTTCCAGTAGTTGGTGTTGTTAAAAAACGCACAGCCGATGGTTACTTGTAGTATAAGACATACAGTGCGGAGGAAGATGTACGTAGGGAACAGAAAAACCTACAAAGTTTCATATAGTTAAATGTCCTTATTTACACATGCATATTTGGGTTCAGACATTGTGATTTTAAAGTATGTATACTGTAGGTTGATTTTATGCAGCGTTTGCTTTTGCTCTGCTGCATACAACAAATGAAACGACAAAAATGAGGCTTAATTGTCCACATTTAATTAATGTCTGGCTCATTTTCTGGTTAAAGTCGTTGATTTAATACATCAAGATTTAATAATTACAATCTCTATATACATGATTTGTGACAGAATTTATGAGGAACAACTTCTACTACCAAGAACAAAGCAATAATCATGCACAAAGTTTCAAGGAATTCAACACCTTGTGAAACCCTAATTAGCAGTCATCTTTAATCATAGGACCCCTTTGTAGTCGGTAAGTTTCTTGAATCTAATGCACTATCTCATGAGTCATGTCTGTCTTCATTCAGATCCTCATATAAATCGGGCAAAACGCTGGCAACTGCAGCCAACATTAGAGGACCTCGGCTCTCGAAGCAGCACATCGTACTGAGTAGCACAATCCGACTCGTGCATCACAGCCTCGCACAGGAAGCAAACATCAGAGATGATCGGTACCAATGTCAGGCCACTTGCCAATTGAACCAATAGGCCACCTAATTAATTAAGAGAGACACCGTACTTCGGCATGGATATATCACTTACCGTCCGTCTTGCACCATCCTACTACATTGCAGCCGAAGGAAGTAGTATAATTTTTGCCCTGAGTCAATTGATGCTCCGGCCAAGCATCACCATGCACCAGCGCCTCGCACCACCCAACTGCATTGTCACGCCGCCCAACACATAGATGAAGGCTATGAGTAGCGTTCGCCGAGGTGAGTTGCATATCTACTTCATCTGGAAGGGTGAAATCATGCGAGCGGGGATATATCTGACACACGACGGACCGTGGACAATGTGGTGAATCGACCTGAAAGGGCCGCAGGAGGCACGAAGAAGACGAACGAGATGCTTGTAACAGGAACGGAAAATTAACTTTCGTACATGTTGGGCACAAACGGGTGGTACGGTGGGGTTAGACAGAAACGAGTGGTACAATAGACCATGTTTAGTAGAGTACAATAGTATATATATATATATATATATATATATATATATATATAGGTGTCTCGACCACCCTCAACACATGTCATGACCGAGACACTCCACATAGTCACGACCGTGATCATCAACATGACTTGACCCTAGGTGTTATGGCAATATAACTCCCTCGACTAAGTGTTGTGACTGCGACATTAGGAGACACGTTAATGGGGTGTCGCGAATGTGACTCCACCAACGGGTGTCGTGACCAGGAGTCAACAAAGTGTGTCAATCATACTATCACAAGGTGTTACAACCTTAAACCATTATGTCATGACCACAACCAACTAAGTCTTGACCTGTTACATTCATGACATAACATGACCATGCATCTCGACCAATATGCTTAGACATCTTGGTCGCAACATCAACCAACAACTAAGTGACCATGAAGCAACACTGCGTCACAACTAGCTAGAGCAGCCCACCTTTTGAGTTTATGGTGTCGCGGTCACAACCACCACTTGCAAGGGTGTCGACCGTAATGGAAGACCAAGGGTTTGTCTCGAGCTATATGCCCAATACCATAACAGGTCCAAAATAGGTTGAGACAAGCGATCAAACCAGGAATACCAAACGTCAACAGGGTGAACAACACCCTATACCAAGGGGTTCGTCAACCCTAAAACATGATCATAGCTAGTCATAAAAAGAGTTATGAATAGAGAGAGAAAACCATGATTCTTATGCATGTTATCGTACTCCAACCTTCTATTATTCATGATAATCAAACCATATAGTGATAAAGATTTGAATAAAACACATCAACTTCCATTTACTACAAAATTGGGTATAAGGATTTATAGGAAGGATAATCTTCTCAAGAATATTACACAAGTTATACCCTAAAATTAACATTCTTTCTATAATCAAGAACATGTTTTTAATAAGTAGAACAACAACATATGATCAGGTTTAACATGCCAATAATAGGTGAAGGAAGATTTATATAACCCGCCTGATTTGGAGGGAACCCAAGATTACAAGCTCTAAGAACTTCAACCAACTCCAACACTTCGACAAAAGGATCATCTAAAGAAGAGAAATAAATTGTGGTCATAATAGAGCTAAAAAAATAGGGAAACAATCCTCAGCCAAACCAAAGAAGAAAAGAGAAAGAGATGAAATCATCCTCTCACTCGGGTTCCATGTTGTCAAAACATGATCTATGACCCTTGTGAAAAAGAGATCTCCAAGAAAGTCCACCATGGATGATCCATAGTATACATCCAAGTAGGATGAAGAAGATGGAGGTTTGAGAAGAGGGGAAATGTGATCAAGATGGAGGTTTGAGAAGAAGGGAAATGTGATCAAGTGTTAAGACCACTCACCAAGAGAAGAATCACCTCCAAAGCTTGATTCTAGCACACGACTCTTCAACATGCAAGATGGATCATCCACCCAAGATTCAAGATCCAACTACCTATGCTCCTGAAGCTCCAAAAACAATCCTAATGAAGAAGAAAGAGTGTAGGGATGAAAGGTTTCTCTCATGTGAGGAGAAGGGGTTATATACCTAAAGGAGGAAGGAAGTAGACGTTTATGATGTATCAACATAATAAGGTATCAAAAGACACATGTTCTTCAAAGAACTAACCTTTCCTCCACTCACATGCAAAATACAAAATGTTCATGTTTATGCAGCAAAAGTGTAGGGACCTCCAAGGTCGGCTACTACCTTTTCTAAATTGAGACACTTCCATCTTCTTGTCTAGGTCAAAACCCTAAGTCACCATAAGCACATGGTCAAGACACTAGAGGACAAAGTGTTTCGACCCACCCCTCTCTAGGTCATATAGGTAGAAACCACAACATCTAAAACATGTGTTGTGGTCTCTAACCTCACCAAAAGTGGTGTAGGGTCGCAACACTCAACCCTTAGCATAGTCACTTTATCAACTTAAGCAAACCCTAGAAACACCATGTGATGTCACATCACCAATCATGATTCAAACAAGGTGCCCCATTGCATCAAATCCTCTCTCACGATGCTAAAGCACAAGAAACATTCTCAACATCAGATAGTTTGCAAGATAACCCTCATTTATGGGTAAATTGCAATGTGGTCTAAAACAAGCTCATCTATTACAAGGTAGCTCCAACATCAATAAATTTGACCAAAATGAAAATATAAGCATGTCACATGATACTAAGACATAAAAAAGATTAAATTAAGGTTTCATCATCTCATTATGAAAAATTGAGCACAATTAAGCATAAACATAGGTCAGGGATCTTACAACCATAAAACCCTAACAAGGATTTCTCCCTCAAAGTCCTATGCAAAAAGAGACAAATACTTCTTCCGCATCTCATCCTCCAACTCCCACGTGGCTCCTCCTATGCCACAATGATGCAATAAAACCTTGACTAACACAATGTTACTTTTCGTAAAACTTGTTGATCCTTCTATCCAAGATCAGAATAGGACCCTCTACATAAAATATATCATTATCCAACTCCACCTCAACAGGTTGAAGATTCATCTCTGTATTAGGGTGACACTTCCTCAACATAGAGATATGAAACATAGTATGTAACGTCCACAACTCAGGTGGAAACTCCAACTTATAAGCCACCTTCCCAACATATGCAACTACAAGATAATGTCCCATAAATCTAGGAGCTAACTTACCCTTTTTCCCAAACCTTAGAACACCTTTCCAAGGAGAAACTTTGAGCTACACCATGTCTCCCACATGGAACTCTAAAGGTGTACGTCAATTATCAACATATGACTTCTCCTATCCTATGTTGTCTTCAACTGTTGTTAAATAACTTGGATCTTTTCTATCATTTGATGCACTAACTCAGGACCTAGAAGATGATATTCTCCCATCTCATACCAACACAAAGGAGATATACAATGTCACAAATACAGTGCCTCATATGGTTCCATGTCGATGTTCCTCTTATATTTATTATTGTAGGCAAACTCTATCAGGATAAGGTGCATATCCCAATTACCCAAAAATAGCAACACACAGGCTCTCAACAGGTCCTCCAAGGTCTATATTTTCCTTTCAGACTATCCATCTGTTTGTGGATGGAATGTAGTACTGAACCTCAACTACATACCCATCGTTGTATGCAAATGCTCCCCAAAGTGACTAGTGAACTGTGGACCTCTCTCTGACACAATAGTAGCTGGTATACCATGTAGACGTACTATCTCATCGAGAGATGCCTTTGCAAGCTTCTCAGCGGTATACGTTGTCTTTACTAGAAAAAAGTGCACTAACTTAATCAACCTGTCCACTATTACCTACATGGAATCTTGACCTTAGGTTGTCCTTGGAAGTCCAACCACAACGTCAATTATGATGTGATCCCACTTCCATTGTGGTATAGGCAATGGTTGTAAAGTCCCTACAGGATTTTGATGCTCAGCTTTAACATACTGACACACTGCACACTTAGCCAAAACTCAACTACATCACACTTAATTTTGACCTCCAATACAAATCTTTCAGATTCGGGTACGTCTTGGTGCTTCCTAGAAGCATAGCATACATAGAAGAGTGACCCTCTTCTGGAATTAACATTCTTAGATTATCTACATCTGGCACAACTGTCCTACCATGATAATACACTGTCCCATCATTAGATTCATGGAAGATATCACACTTCTCACTGCCCAACTCTACCCAAATATGTTGTACTATAGTTTCATTCTTTTATGCATCTCTAGTCTGCTGACTCGACGTCACTTGTAACTATGCCAACATGCTAGCTAGCATGGACACCTCTAATTATAAGTTAATCTGCCACAAGGAAACCAACATGTCCTTGTAACATACCAAAGCACTCAACTGCAACTTCTCAACAGATGATGTTGAAGAAGACTTTCTGCTTAATGTGTTTGCTATCATGTTTGTCTTCCCTGGATTGTAATCTATAGTACAATCGTAATCCTTGATTAACTCCATCCAGCGTCATTGTCGCTTGTACAACTCTTACTTCAGAAAGATATATTACATGGTCTTGTGATGGTGAAGATCTGACACTTCTCACCATACAGGTAGTGTCTCCATATATTCAAGGCATGGACCATGGCTGCAAACTCTAGATCATGTATCGAGTAGTTCTCCTTGTGTTTTTTAAGATATCACAAAGTGAAAGAAATCATGTTCTTATCCTACATCAACACACAACCTAGACCATTCTTGGATGCATCACAAAAGACAATATAAACCTTTCCTTATTCTGACAGTACTAACACTGGTTCAATGGTCAGCCTTTCCTTCAGGATCATAAAACATCATTGAAATTTGTCATCCTAAACAAATGACACATCCTTCCTTGTTAACTTTGTTAGGGGTAACATCACTGTACAAAAGTTCTTAATGAACCTCCTGTAATATCCTGCCAAACCTAAGAATTTGTGAACATCTGTAGGTGTCTTTGGTTGATCCCATTCCAACACTGAATCCACTTTCTTTGAGTCCACATAGACTCCCCTGGAAGATATTATGTGCCCTGGAAAAGCCACTTCCTTTGACCAAAACTCACACATACTGAACTTCACTTACAATTGGTGTTACCTCAACAAAGTGAAAGCCCGACATAAGTATTTCTCATAATTCTTCCTATCTCTAGAGTAGATCAAGATGCAATATACAAACGTAACTACAAATCGATCTAGATAGGGCCTAAACACCCTATTCATTAGGTCCATAAATACTTCTGGTGCCTTGGTTAGCCCAAATAACATAACCACGAACTCATAATGACCATACCTTATCCTAAAGGTAGACTTTGGTACATCATCTACCTTAATCCTCAATTGATGATAACCTGACTTAAGGCTTATCTTAGAGAAGACTATAACACCCCATAACTGATCAAACAAATCATCTACGTGCGACAATAGATATTTGTTCTTAATTAACCTCTTATTCAACTGTTGGTAGTCAATACACAACCTCATTGATCCATCCTTCTTCTTTATAAACAGAACATGAGTAAATGTAACATCCCAGGATTTGAGGCCTCAGATAAAATGATCTTATAAGGAATGATTGGACTACCCATATCACCAAGGTGCATCTCCTTTTCCAGGAGCTCATCACTAAAGAACTCCATAGTAGGTGGGGCCCACATGGGCATGTGACATGCCGGTCTTGAGCTGTGCGGTCCAGGCATGTTGGAAAGGGTTGTCCATGGTTGAGCCCTTATGTTGGTATTCCGTGATCGGGAGCT